>JANHQD010002910.1:30698-42033 GCA_024721195.1 Marasmius sp. AFHP31
CCTCTTGTCATTGGGACCAGGTGAGTAGTTAATTCCGTTTCTCTTTATCTGCAATATATCTAACTTGTCATTGGGACCAGTTATCTACCTGCTTTTGCTCTCTACTCGCTACCTCTGTCGTCTCTGTCGTTGTCTCTGCTAGTCGACTTCCGCTGCCGTTGTTTCTATAGTCCTAGCGTCTAGCGCTTTAGGACAGGAGTAGGACCATCTTTCCTTTAAAGTCATTCTAGACTCGTACATCTATCTCTCGTTTCGTTACTACTTTCGTAGCTATTCTATTTGTCTTCATCTTCAAGTTCTGGAGTTGATCATACTCTTCGACTTAGACGAAATAGATTCAACCCTGCTCGTACTTCAGTCCCTTATTATCAAATCTGAAGCTCTCTAGTCTTTGCCTTCTTCTAGTCATGCCTCGTCGGAAGTTCATTAGTTCATACAGTCCATCTGCTCTTCAGATGAGGCTCTTGCAAGATTCACATCGTCCGGCGTTCCTTCCTTTTATTCGTTGGTCGCTCATTGTTATTGTCCAATCCTTCCCTTGGTCTGGTCACAGAGACTAGTCGATGTTCTGAAGTTTGTAGAACAGAGTGACCCCTACAGGTTTCGGGTGCAGTAGGATGACTTAGTATTGTCTTATCCTTCCGCGCTAGTCCTGAACCTTTTACTAGCCGTTTGGGCTCACACTAATACTAAATATACTTCAGAAATTATACCTTCTGAAGTTCCATAAATCGCTTAAAATTAAGCTAAAATTGTGAGCGCTAGTAGCAGGCGCTACAACGCACTCAGAAGACTGTTGCGCTTTCATCCACTGAAGCTGAATATATGGCGATCTCTGACTGTAGTCGTCAAGCTGTGTGGATTCGACAGTTACTCTCTGAACTTGGATTTGATATGACTCCTGTACCTATATGTGGAGATAATCAAGGCTCGGTTTTTATCACCTCTAACCCAGTTCAAGAGTGTCGCACCAAACACATTGACATCCAGTATCATTATATTCGAGAATGTGTCGAAGACAACAAAGTCAATCTGTTCTTTATTGATGGAGCCTACAATCCGGCAGATATGTTTACCAAAAACCTTGGACATGTCAAGTTCTCCACCTTCAGAGAACATCTTGGACTTGAATTCTATTCGTCTGTATAGACGCTTTGTACTTCATGATGCTGTACTTAGCAAGGGGGAGTGTTGAATCCAGACTCCCAGATACATCAGACCGTAGCTATGCATGTACTATATGCCCATATCTTATCAATGTTTTCAGATCTACATCTATGATATCCATGTACTCCTTTTATAGTAGTTACAGCCACGCCTGTACAGTATATAAGTCCTGCTGTTTCTCTGCAATCTCCAGTACTTTCATCCCTCTTGTTGTGCCTCTATAAGCTTTACTCCAGGTGAGCCAGTCTGCCTTATGGCTGCCACTGCGTAGGCAGGACCTCTGCCTCAACATGAACACAGTTCCTTTACCCTTGATTTGAACAGGGTTATCCTTGGACGAAGTGTTAATCCACAGTCCATCATTCATCGGTTCATACTCAGCAAAATCTTCAAGATCGTGAGTAAAGTGCGAGGACGCACCAGAATTGACAATCCATGGTTGCGAGTTTCCAACAGACTTCTTTCCCTTATAGTTCACACAAGTAGCAAAATGATCACTGATAAATTGCGCAAAAGTAATACAGGACATGATATTGTTACGTCTACATTTAGAAGCGGCTAGAACAGTAGGGCACTGTAGAGTCGTATCAGTGTGGGAAGAAAGACTGAGGTAAGGCACTTGCCTGTCATTATCAGAATCGTTAGAGCTGATGGAGACCAAATCGTACTTAACATCGTCATCAAACCCAGCAGAGTCAGCAATGTCCATGTTGACGTTGGCTTCACTCACGATCTCAGTATGCAAAGAGGCATTAATTGCATTTAAAGCAATGCGCTCTTGGTATTCAGAGTCGGAGTCATCGTAAAACAGATTATGGAGGTCATGAACCTCTTCAACTTCAATGCTCTTGGAATGCTTGTTAGGCGGAGCGGAGGAGGAGGGACCATCGAGACCACGCTTAGATGAAGAAGCAGCTGCATATCCCTGTTCCATAGGTTCAAGGACGTGTACATACTTCGGAAGACCTAAATGATTGGCAAGGGACCTAGCAGACTGAGCATTCTCATAAACAGTACCACAAGTGGTAGCACTGGAGAAACGCTGCATGTGGAGAGGACCACGATTGTGATCCACGGGATGAGTGACGGATGGGGACTCGGGAATGATGGGAGAGGAGATACCCAGATGGGCAAAGGAAGCAATGTGAGAATGACCCTGGTTAGAGCCACCCTTGTTGTCCTCGTTGTTACCCTTGTTTTTCCTACCACAACGCTGGTTCCTCTTCTTCCTGTCATCGTTAGAAGAATTGTTGGAGTTGTTGTTAGATGATAATGAAGACGAAGAGGTCTGTTGTTGGAATTTAGGGTCCTTGTCCTTCTTCTTGACAGAAGAGATGCAAGTGGCGAGGGGAGCTGGCTTTCGTGCTTTGTAGTGATTAATGACAATTTCACGAGCAACATTAAATGTGAGCTCAGGTAAGGCACGTTCCTGAATAGCATGTTCACGAGCACTAGCCCATGAGTTAGGAATGATGGAGAGTAGGAGCATGGCTTTGATAAGATCAGGTAACTCGACGTTAGATTCTCAGAGTTGATCGAAGAGGAGCTCGAGTTTGGCAATTTCAGGGACAGGGTTACCACCAGACAAACAAAAGTCCATGATTGATTTGAAGTCTGACCAGACGGAGACTGCATTGTGTTGCCCAAAACACTGTTGAATAGCGTCCCAAGCACCCCTTGCGGTCATATCGTCTTCCAAGACAGTCTGAACAGCACTAGTGGTGGTAGCACGCAATGAACCCAAAGCTTTGTTCTCAAGCTTGTTCCAACGTCACCATTCCTTGTCGTACCTAACCATATCCTTCTCCCACTTCTCTACATCCTTCTTCCATTGCTCAATATCTAGTTTCCATTGCTCCACTCGCTGCTCATGGGCACGCATAGTGGTGGAAGGGACAGGAACAATGACGGTAGCTTCCCCTTCCAATCTGGTAGTCAGTTGAGGTGGTTCCAGCTTCACAGGCTCCACTGGCTTCTGAGGTCTATCAGGCTCAGGAGCATTACCAACATAGTGATCATAGAACTTGTTGATCATGGCAAAGGTACTAAGCCCCTTAGACCATTTGCAGTAGGGAGGGTGGACACCATCAAAGACCTCGACAGTGGGAATGAGGGTAGACATAACAGGAGACATTGTGATCTGGAGTAATGAAACAACGATCAGCATAGGTTCATAGTCATAGGCAATGATGATAAAGATCACTGCACGATCAAAGGCAACAGCCATCAATCATTGTTGTGGATATAGTCCATCTGTGTCAAGCATCAATCAAGATGTTGACTACACAGGTCCAGAACCGGTGTAAGCAGTCTGCCCATCATGACAGTGATCAAGCAGTCATGATGGTTATTGAGTGCAGCGACCACAATAGCGCATCATCATAGGCAGCACTCAGTAAAGGTGCACATCCTAGAGAGCAGCTGTTGCAGGGCACATCGATAGGGCACCGGGGCCCATAACCTGTTGAGGCAGAGGTCCTGCCTATGCAATGGCAGCCATAAGGTAGACTGGCTCTCCTGGAGTAAAGCTTATAGAGGCACAACAAGAGAGATAAAAGTACTAGAGATTGCAGAGAAACAGTGGGACTTATATACTGTACAGACATGGCTGTAACTACTATAAGAGGAATACATAGATATCATAGATGTAGATCTGAGATGATAGATAAGATGTGGGCATATGGTATGTGCATAACTATGGTCCGATGTATCTGGGAGTCCGGATTCAACACCACTTAATTATCCAAGAGGTGTTCTTCAGGTTCTGAGTGGGTTCCCAGGTGTTCTCTGACTCCGAATAACCCTTCCACTTTACCCAATATTCCAGCTGCCTCCACCTCGTACTCCAGCTTGTCCTCATCCTCCAACTTGATAGGTCCTGGCGGCTCTGGCAGCAGCCTGTTTACTAGGTTACCTTTAAAAGGGTAGAGTCTGTCGACATGGAAAATGGGGTGATGCCGTTCCAGCTCTTCTGGTAGGTCCAGCCAGTAATCCAGGTCCCCAACCTTCTCCAAGATCTCAAACAGCCCCAGACTCTGATCTCCAAGCTTCTCACTCAACTGCTTCAGCCTAAAGTCTGACCCGTCTAGCCAAACAAAGTCCCCTACACTGAACTGATAAGCTTTTCTCTTCCCCTGTTCGAAACCCTCCTTCATATGCCATTTGGTAATGTGTAGTGCAGCACCTGCGTCTTGCCTCACCTCCCTTAGGATATCAATGTGATTTTCAACCTCAGGGATGCCCGACCTCCTTCCTACAGGGATGTTAAAGAGGGGGAGATAGCCATAGAGGAGCTCAAATGGAGAGAGGCAGTGAGCAGAGGGGGTATGGGAGTTTAAAACGAACTCAGCAAGGGGTAGATGCTCTGACCAATCGTCCTGCCAGTAATTTGTGTACAGCCGTAGGTACCTTTTGACCTCCTGGTTCACTCTTTCAGCCTGACCGTTGGCCTGGGGGTGGTATCCCGAAGTGAAGCTGCCCTTGATTCTGAGTCTTTTCAGAAGCGCCCTCATGAGTTTGGCGTTGAACTGTGGCCCCCGATCTGAGATGAAATGTATTGGTAAGCCATGCAGGTGGAAGATCTCTCAGTAGTAGATGTTGGCCACTCCCTCGACATTGATGTTACTTGTGCAAGGGATGGCATGGACTTGCTTGGTGAAGAAGTCAGTGCAAACGAGGATGGCAATGTATCCATGAGAGGTTGGTAGCTGGGTGATGAGGTCAACTCCTACTTCTTCCCAAGGTCCCTGCAGCACATCGAGTGGCTGAATTACTGAGCAGGGGTGACAATGAAGCTTCTTCTGGGCACAGGTATCGCATCCTTCCACGTACTTTTCTACAAATGATCACATGGTGGGCCACCAGAAGTGGGTATCGACCAGGTCCAATGTTCCATGGAGTCCGGGATGGCCTGCTGTGGGGCTGTCATGACACTGGTGCACTACTTCTTTGCACAACTCATCGCCTGGGGGAACATAAACTTGGCCTCAGTGATACACCAACCCATTGTCCTCCTCCCATTCCAGCAGCCCATTGACCAATCAGGAAGGGCCCTGTGCCTTCAGATCTTATAGTCCTTCCAACACCTCTGCTTCCCATTCTGAAGCCTGTCTGATCTGTTCCTCCAGGAGGCCTACCAAGCCTGTAGCTGCAATGCTCATGAATATCTCAGGTCCAAGAATGATCTGCTGTTGGTTATCATCGCTATCTGGGACTTGATGAGCACCCATCCGGGAGAGAGGGGCGGCAAGAGTGTTAGCTTTGCCTGGTTGGTGTTACAAATTGCCCCACTGTTCCTCCTGTTTCCTTGGTCCCCTGATTACCCTTGATCTCCCTTTGACTTCTCTTCATTCCATGTCCCCAGTATTGCATTATGGCTTCCTTGATGTTCCAGACCATTCAAGATCATTGTGTTCATCATTCCGTATGATTCCCATCATGACATTGCTGTACTTGACATCCCTTGATTGTTCATCAGATTCTACCTGTCCCCTTTGATGTTCTACATTGTTCTTCATTGTTCTTTCATCTTACTATACTTGGATTGGTTTCCATGACTCAGAATGCTGTACCATTGTCCTATAGACTCATGGACACCTGTAGATAGTTCCCCAGCTTGTCCACTTCGTCTCCACACCCAGTACCTAGTGCTAGATGCTCTGTGCAATGCCACTGCTTCTACCCTTGACCTCTTGACCCAGATGAGGTGGCCTGAGAGGCTTTAGACCTTAGCCTTGTTTTTGACAGTCAGTGGCCTAGAAGGAAGTGGAAGCAGGACAAGTATAGAGCCCATCGGGCCTGTTGTCAGCTAAGATTCTGAGCAGTTCTCCAAAATTCTAAGTTGGAGTGATCGGTGAGAATCTCAAACGGAGAGGGGAGACCTTCAAGGAAATACCACCAGTCCTTCAGCGCGTCTATGATAGCAAGCATCTCCCTGTCATAGATCTCATAGTTTCTCTTGGCCAGCTGCATAGAGGCTGAACGGAAAGCGATGGGGTGCCAGAGTCCATCTTCAAGTTTTTGTGAAAGGACCCCTCCAGTTGCATAACCAGAGGCATCCACTTCTATCTGTGTGGATCGATCTGGGTGCCAGAGGGTGAGGACAGGTGTGGAGGTGAAAGCAGTGCGAAGTTGGTCAAAGGACCCTGTTGTTGGGTACCCCAGTTGAAGCTGATATGTTTCCGGGTCAGGTCGTTGAGGGGTTGTGCAATCTTGGCAAAGTCTCAAATGAAGTGTCAGTAGAAGTTTGCGAAGCCCAGAAATCCTCAAATGTCCTGGAGGTTGCAGGGTGTAGGCCAGTCTTGAACCGCCTTAACCTTGTCTCCGTCCATTCGTACCTGTCCTTTGCTAACAATGAGTCCCAAATACTCAATCCCTATTTGCTTGAACTGGCATTTCTCGGGGCAAAGGTATAAGATGTGTTTCTGGAGCTGAGCAAGAACCTCCTTGACCAGAACTTGGTGTTCCTCCAAGGTGCTGGTGAAGATAAGAATATCATCCATGTTACGAATTGCCCCACTGTTCCTCCTGTTTCCTTGGTCCCCTGATTATTTCCCTTGATTTCCCTTTGATTCCACTTCATTCCATGTCCCCAGTATCGCATTATGGCTTCCTTGATGTTCCCGACCATTCCGGATCATTCCATACCTTGTGTTCATCATTCCATATGATTCCCATCATGATATTGCTGTACTTGACACCCCTCTATCTGTCTCCTTTGGTATTCCTTGATGTTCTACAATGTTCTTTCATCTTACTATACTTGGATTGGTTTCCATGACTCAGAATGCTGTACCATTGTCATATATACTCATGGACACCTGTAGATAGTTCCCCAGCTTGTCTACTTTGTCTCTACACCTAGTACATTGTGTAGGATGTTCTGCTCAATGCCAGTCCTTCTACCCTCGACTTCTTGACCCCAGATGAGGTGGCCTGAGAGGCCTCAGACTCTAGGCTCGTTCTTGACAATCCAGGTATACTGCAACTTTCCCTAGGGCAATCAGGTCGGCAAAGATGGAGTTCATGAGCAATTGGAAAGTGGCAGGGGAATTTGTGAGACCGAAAAACATAACCTTGGGCTTGAACAACCCTCGATTCGTTGCAAAAGCGGCCTTCCATTCATCCCCCTCCTTAATCCAAACATTGTTGTAGCCCCAATGGACATCCAACTTGGTGAAGTACTTGGCTCCTTGTAGATGGTTGACTATGTCGGTGACAAGAGGTAAAGGGTAGCAGTTCTTGATCATGTATTCGTTGAGCTTTTGGTAGTCCTGGACGAAGCAGAGTTTGCCGTCTTTCTTTTTGACGAAGAAGACCGGTGAAGCTAGAGGGGTTTTGGAGGGACGGATGTAGCCTTTGCACTGGTTATCTTCTAGGAACTTGTTGAGCTCCTGTTCGTTGATTGAGAGTGGGTAAACCTTGGTTTTCATCGTCTGTGGAGCCCCCGGTACAAGTCCGATGGCATGGTCCCAAGGCTTGTGAGCTGGCAGGCGTTCAGACTCCTCTTCCAAGAATACTTTCCTAGACCCCTGATACTCCGGTGGAACCATCTCCTCGAACATCTGTTTTGGCTTACTCCTACTGGCCTCTTCTGCAATTTGCTGGGAATAGGTGTATCCCGCTGCGATCCAAAGGTTGTCGTGACAGTCTTCCAAGATACCCTTCTTCACCAGAGCTCTCCGGGTCATGCCATTTGCCCTGACGTGGTAGAGGGGCGGACTAGCTTCAGAATCTGCAGGAGGATCTTCAATGACAGATGCATGAATGGATTTGATAATGGAGTCAGACAGAGGTGGGTTACCCGTGCCTGCCCACCAGTCTTCATCCTCTACCTCCTTGATAGTCACTTTAGGCTTGGGCACCGAAACTTGTCCCTTCTCCCAGTCAACCTGTGGGTTGGTCTTCCGTAACCAAGGACCCAAGAATAACACTCTTTCCTCCCAGTTCTGTAACCAAAAAATCTGTCCAGGTCTCTGTACCGTCCACAGTAAGTCCAAGTCGAGCAAAGTGCATGATACTTCCAGCCTGATTGAGGGTTCCGTCGATGTTATGAACACAAATAGGGTGTCGTAGAGGGGAGGTGCGGATTTGATGAGTTGAGACGAAGGATTTTCCAAGAAACAGGGCAGTTGCCCCACTGTCAATCATGGCCGCGGTTTCCATCTGATGCTGTCTTCCTTTTAATTTCACTCGTATGCAGAAGTGGTGAGAGAGAGGGTTTATTTTGCAAGTAGTAGATATTGTACAGGAGTGAATAGAATTGTACAAGGAAGTTGCATAGAAAGGAACCAGTGCGGGTGTCTTTGCTGTGGCAAAGGCGAATACCCTCTTTAAAAATCCTTCTGACCCATGAGCTGCTGGATCATCGCATTCTGCTGGTTGAGGGAGTCCTAGAGGGCGGCGATACGAGCTACAGCATCGGAACTGGGGGTGTAGGAGGCAGAGACTTGGGTGGAGGGGACAGTAGAAGCAATGGTGGCGGTAGGAGTGGGTGGAGAGGCGCCGATGTTGACCATCTCCCCTGAAAACAGGGTGAAGGGGACTGCTGAGTTGATCCTGACAACCCTTGCAGGCCTGAGGCCTAAACCTGGCATGCGCCCCAGGAACTTGTCCTGACAGACGGATGTGCAGTGTCCAAGGCGTTTGCAGTGATGACACTGCTCCTGGCCATGATTCCCCTGAGCCTCGGTGTGGTCTGTCATGCCACAGCCATAGCAACGGTTGCGCATGGCCCTCATGAAGTCCTCACGGTTCTTGCCATTACCTCCAACAGGGTTGATCTGAGTGGTACTGGTAGCACTGATGGTGGTGGTGGTGGTGGTCTTGGTGCGTTTCCAAGTGCTGAACCCTTCTGCTTCCAGGGCCCTCTCAGCTCTGCATGAGCAATCCTCCAGATCATCCAGGTCCTTTGGCTCTCCCTGAGCTAGGTCCATCATCACCAGGAGCTTCTTCACTTCTGGGTTAAGCCCACTTCGGAAGCAAATCATAAGATAAGTGTCTGAGAGGCTGGTCTTAGCTCCTGCGTCTCTGAAGTCCTGGCAATAGAGAGTGACAGCCTTGTTCCCTTGCTTCATCTGCTCTAGCTCCCTGATGGCATCTGCCTTCTCGTTGGCAGAGCCAAAGCGCACTTTGAACTGTTTTTTGAAGGTCTCCCACCTTCCTTCAAAGGGGAATGCAACACTTTCATTGGTCATGGAGGTGTTGATCTGTTTTAAGTAGTTGGCCACCCAGCAGCCGGCTTTTCCCCCTTTGCAGAACAACAAAGCAGACTGGATGGTTCTCCTGTTGTCCAACTTGCCAACGTCTTCTGGAGGGACCCCTTGCCCTGCCTTGATCCTCAACGCCTTCTGTTCTGTTGCCCAGTTCCTAAACATGGGCAGGAACCTGGCCACGTTGTCCGCATCGCCTTTGAAGGCGGTGGGCTCTGCAATGACGGCGCCTTCATCTTTGTTGGCTTTGAAGGCATCTTTAATGGCATCAAGCTGAGCCTGCTGAGATTGCTGTTGATCAACAAGGCGGGCGAGGAGTGTTTCGAGGGTGGCATTGGCAGTGGATTGAGTAGACATGCTGGAGATAGTGGAAGTAGTGGTGTGGGAGTCGGTGGTGTCGGTTGGAGATGGAGATCGGTGCGAGAGGACAGAGAGAGGTCGTGGAGTGGCTGGTCCAGAACCTACAGGAGTGGGTGGTGCAGCAAACGGTGTAGCGCCTGCTAATAAAAGCAGCCTCTGAACCATAATTTTAAGTGATTTTGCGCTTAATAAGTGTGAATTAGAACACTAGGGACACAAGTACTAGCGTAAGTCCCGAACGGCTAGTAATGGGCTCAGACAGGTGTATAAGGTGCTTCGGAAGTACGAACACCTACTTCTCTGAAAACTGTAGGGGAATAGCATGCTGAAGAGTAACTTCGGAAGCTTGCACTCGGTCTGTAGTCATCATTCAAGGGAACGGTTTCCTGGTTTGGAGACATCCAGAGGAGAGATTCAGTGGAAATACGCACTTCGGAAGCAGAGAATGGTAGGTGGACTAGCTAAGAGGAACACTGAAAGGAACTCAGCTCGGAACGACAGAAGAAGAAGAGAGTTGGTAATAAATTCGGAAGTACAAGTACTCTAAGTTATTAACAACTTCTCTAATCTACGATGATGGACTAGGGCAGCTTCTTGATAAAGGAAAGAAAGTCTACGACAGGATTGTATGAGCTGTACGAAGATGGTCAGTATAATACCAGAATGAAGCTTCGGAAGGAGATACCTAAAGGAACGATCTACTCCCACATGTTATTAATGGCCACTTCGTCCCATCCGAAGTAGTTGTCCAGCTCAGAGTCTTCACATTGGTAGTCCCAGACGGATGGAGATTCAGCTCGGTTCAGCTCGTCGAGATAGAACTCTTCGTGGAGAATGGGATTGTAGTGGTAGAAAGGACGAGTAACCCAGCGACCCATAAGAGGGTGGTACTCGAAGAAGAAGAGGCGTTGAGGTTCTAACTTTGAAGGAGGAGGATCCTCCATGCAACCAATGACCGAGTCGATCCAAGCATCGACAGCGCCAGGAAGGAACGCAGTGTGGGTATGTAAGAACCCGACTCGCGCAATGGCCTCGGCAACCATGTCAATGATAGCCTGAGCCTCGTAGGGAGGGTCGTCAGAGAGAAGATCATGATAGAAGTAGATGGGGGCTTGCCGAATATCGAAACACGCAACGAAACCCCAGTAAAGGGATATATGGCGACTAAGGAAAGAATGCTGAAGGAGTAGGCCCAGCACGGCTTCTCTCTCGTGAACAAGAGGAATGCGAGGGATGAGTCGACGTTCGGGTATTGAGCGGGAATAATCCTCGTAGTAGGGCCAATGCTTAAACAGCTCTGCGAAGAGTTAGACTTGGTTCAGAAGAAGTAACATCGAGCTAAAACGTACTGAAGAGGAGATTACAGAAGTGGTCCTCTATAGTTCGGATTGGAGCCATGACAGCGGTGAAGACAAGAAGGGTTGGCAGCGATCGAAAGGCTCGGTGCTGCAGGTTTTAAGAAAGCTTTGTGGGAAAGATGAAGGTCCGAAGCAGGAACTAAGTAATACCCGATGAAACACGACATGGACTACGGCTCCACGGGAGCAGATAACTGAGAATTTCGCCTTGAAATTGGACAGGTGAACTTCGGAAGAAGG
>JANHQD010002911.1:0-58481 GCA_024721195.1 Marasmius sp. AFHP31
TCGTTCTACAAAGCTTCAAGCTACTTTCTGGTGTGTTTCTAGTCTCAAGTCTCGTACTAACCGTTTGTTTTCGTCGTCTTAGGTCTTTGGTAAAAGCCTTTATACGATTGCGACTGTCCGCGTAACCCCAAAGGACAACCCTTATAAAACTCCGCGTTGCTGTCTGGTAGACTCAACCCGGAAAACACACCTTCGATCGGCGATCTCAGGTGTCCGCGTTGCGTGTAGGATCGAATCATACGTGTGGACCAGTCAGAGGCTCTGCTGGTTTCGGGTGTTATTCATTTCTCCGCGTTCTATCTTTCTCATTATCTCTTCCGACTTGACGTAGAAAAGAGGCCCGTTACAATTAGCTTGTGGGGTTTATGCTCGTTCAGGTAGTTTACCATGACCGAGTCGACGATGTGACCAAAGATGACGTTAAAGACGGCCCGTGTGACCTCAGTAGGCACAGTCATACCACCTCGCAAGTTATGATAAGCAAGGATAGTATTCATTGCGTTATTTACACGGAATTTCCACATCGGCCACGTATCAGGCCCAGTAAGTTTGCCAACATCAGCAAAAGCTTTATTGACATCACTCAGCGACATAGAGTAGTCACTCTGAGAGTGAGGTAGTACGGATAGTAGATTGGACACTTGTTGAGAAGATCCGACAGAAGGAGGAGGAGGAGGATCGGCGTCTCCATTTCCTGAGGAGGACGACGAAGAAGAAGAGGAAGACGACGTAGAGAGTGGAGAGTCACCGTCTTGATGATAACGGCGTCTACGACGATGGTCGTCATTGTGCAGAACATCGAAGGGAGTAGGTTGTCGACCATGTTGATGATCTTCTGGAGGAGCGGATACAGTACGAGTTCGACGTCTATGAGGAGTGGGGGATGCAGGAAGATCGATATTCATTCCCTGAGGATCGTTGGTGTTAGGACTCGAGGGTTCAGCGGCTGCTGCACCAGATGACATAGTAGGATTAAAGATAGGAGTTGTGTGTCTTCGCTTTCGAGCAGGTCGAAGGATTTCAGATTTCTGGTATGAAGAACCTCTGAAGAAATCGGTTTGTGTGCGGTTACGAGTAGGACGGCGATTGTTGGGATCAGAGCTCATAAACTCTGGAGAGAGATGATAGTGATAGTATAGTGAGGTTTATAGAGCCTAAGCGGGGCCCATAACCTGTTAGAAGGCTACGAGATTCAAGTGAAACTTAAGGTGAGAGCGAAAGATTGGGGATCAAAAGGTATTGATCTAGTATTGCAGAGTGCAAAGTATATACGGTAAGTAAGTATTAAGTTAAAGCGGAGTTAAAATAAAGTTGAAACTCAGTTTAGTTACACTGGATGCAAGATAGCATATTGGCAGCAGAACTATTTAAGAGATATGCAAGGATTATCTTTTGAGAACTTTAGAAAACTAAAAATATTTCTGCTAGAAAAATATGAAAGGAATCTGTTTGACAACTCTTGAATGAAATAACCATGACATTAGGTTTTAGTTGCAAGATGCTAAATATAATCTTTGCATATTTTCTTACAAAAATATTTTTGTTTCTCTAAAGTTTTCAAAAGGTAATTCTTGTATATTCCTTGAATAATTCTGCTGCTAATATGCTATTTTGCATCCAGTGTTAGATTAAGTTTAACACAGAACAAGTAACTGTTGTGTATAAAAGAACAAAGAGAACAAAGGAAACAATGGATAGGATGGCTTGTGAGGATGATGTGAAATAACAAGGATGGGAAAGGAGATGATGGGAATGATGAAGAGAGGGGAACCGGGTATCTGGTAGGCGTCAAAGTAATGAATGGGCGTCAAAGTGACAATCAGGAACTAAAAGGGGAATGAGCACTAAGAAAGGAAAAGATAGGGGGAAAAGCAGCACTTTATGACAATCAGGCCTCCCACTTAGTCCTTACAATGATTCTATTAACTTTTGTAATAAGTCTTTCTAGATAGTGCCTTTGCTAATAGTTATACTCTGTATGCTTGTTGGTCAATCTTTAGAACAGTCCACAGGTTGTTTTAGTCTGAGTCTGACCCTCAGTCGCTTCTCTAGCTCCTAAGACCTACTTATCAATCCTCAATAGTCAAGTGATTTTACTGTTGGTCAAACTCATTACTTATTGAGCCCTAAGTTCTAGTCCCACCGGTGTGTTTTACACTCTATAGCTTTACAATCCATACTTTTTACTGTGTGTATCTAAAGGGTAATTAACAGACAGGAGCAAATGTCCAGAGTTGTCTTTAATACCCTATTGCCGGTTTCTTGTCAAGATTCAAACTCAGTAAAGTGAATCGAGACCATCTGCTGCACACTGTCGACAGATTTTCTATATGCAACCCATACAATGATCATTGTAGGTGCTAGGCCCTGGGAAGTAACAAGTGTGTGAGACAATGGGCGATGTAGAAGAGATATCAGCACATACTGCCATTAGAAATGCAATGGGGCTAAGGTTAATAGGAACGGTGCCATGTGAGCCTGGGTCAAGTATGATAGATATCACATTTGAAGCAATCACTGCCATTGGAAATAATATCCCTGACTCAAGGCTACAAAAGGTCAGTGAGGGAGACTACTTGAACACCAGTCAACACATACATAATAATGACAATCTCTTGGTATCTTGCATGGGTTGGCATTCCCATGTGTTGCCGTGCCTCACGACTAATCCACCAAATCCTCCCTGCTAGGGTACAAAATATTGGAAGGACACACTTATCATAAGTGATGGCACTCACCTGTCAGCAGTGACAGTATTCCATTGAATATGGCCAGTGCAAATCGATTTCCATTATCAATCTTCACACCTATACTATAAACATTCTGAAACTTGTCCATATCAGAAAACCCAATAGAACCTGTAAATGCAGTCACAAAGGAGATTCCTGATGTCACAGATTGATACTTAGTGCTAAGCTGGCCACTCTGGAAGCTCAAGCAATAATGGTAGTACATACCATTGAGTATGATGCCCACAAATCCCAGAGTGAACAGGACTGTCCTGCTTGATCCCCACAGTACATAACACCGGTGAATCTAAGGGAGGTAAGAATCTGACATATATCATGAAATTGCATACACACAAGCATTGTATCTGCCAGAGCACTTTTGGAAAAGCATTAGCACAAAGAAGGTAGTCCAAGCGAGCTAATCATTTGTACCTCATGGATGTTGCTGTAAAGGAAGTTGCAACCCTGGATGTAAGTGCTTTCCATTAGAAAAAGTAGAGGGCATGCTAAAGTTGAACAACATGTACATTCGAACAGGTCTCGACCTATCCTGGTGCAAGTAATCAACCAAAGGCCCAAAGTCTTGAGTATTTGCTGCATGGAAGAGGAAAATTGCCTCTCGCATCATGCCAAATATGCTGAATACAACATAGAGACTAGCAAAGGCAAACAACAGGATGGTGCACACAAGATATAGCCTTAAGCCAGATCTATCCCGATGGTACAGCACATGCATGCAGAGTCCAAAGACTATCATGTATATCCCTGTTTGCATAGCCATTAAAATCTACTGAGGGAAGAAACTGATCAGGAACTCACCATATACAAGGAACATAGACTGATTGGGTGCATGTAAGAACACATGGAGTCAAAGTTATGATAAAGCCACTGACTGAGAGGGTGGCAATTGGCTCGACAATGACTTGCCCAAATGTCAGGAAGGTAGCCAGGATTTTGTCAAGGCTATCTTGAGAGGACATTGGACCACTGAAGGACTGGAGAAGTACAATAGATGGTAATCACCAGAAACTAAGCTGAGGGCTTTTAAATGTATTGCTCCAGTATGGGAAGACTCAAAAAAGCAATCCCACATGAGAGATCAGCCTGGTATTGCAGTATTTTGTGAGACTGATGGGGATACTGTGCTTCCAATTTTTCCAGAAACAATCTCAAATTGGAAGACTGAAACCACTCTGTCAATGGGGATAGCAGCATTGCAGTTCTTGTGAGGATAAACAAACGGTATCAAAGTATGAAACATGATCAAGATCTCAAGTATTGTGTGCTCCTGGCACAACAATATCCCTTGTCAGCTCTATTTTTTATTCTCCAAGTACTATATTCCCATGAATATCTCAATATTTTAAGATAACATAGGTTAATGCAGTGTCTTTCAGTTTTGATCTTAGTTAGTCTTGATTCCCTTGGGCTCCTGGCAGGTAGTTTCTGGTACAGTAGTAAGCTACAGGTCTACCTGACACTTGTATAATGTGACCTACTGAGTGTTTCACAACTGTAGCTGGCAGAGTGAGCAACATTTACAATATCTGGGTCATTGGATACTGCCAACTCTACAGTGGAATTCTCATATCAGTAAGCATCAATTCATTGTCCCGGAAACAGTTGATACATCCACAGTGAGTTGTTGAGCTCCAGCCTCATCCAAATCAAAGATTCAATCCAGAGACTTGAAATAACAACCAAAATTACCGTTCAGCTGGAAGCTATTCCATCCAGATCACCGTCTCCAACCTCCTTCAAGTGAGTCGAGAAAGACTTCCACTGGTGGAGCATCAGGAAACCAGATAATGAGGTGGTGGTGGTCACCATCGTATCATTTCATTAGTACACAAACTCCACCCTGTTGCTCTGGGCAGTGATCTCACGTCCCGGGTCTATGACCACAGATTCCTTCACGTCTCAGTTACGGCTGAACTCGCTGAACTACTACATGCTCTGCAATGTATGGAGGTAGCTGCTCACTATCATGAGCATAGAGGCGCAGTAAGACAGTACATCAATCTGTGGAACAGGAGGATGTTGGAATCGTTATTTGAGGAAGAAATCGTGATACGGAGCCGTTCCACAAGCCACGAGAATGTCATCAAGCGGGTTCGTGGGAAAGATAATACAGAAGAAGCCGCTGAGACCTCTGGCAAGGTGAGGTCCCACCACCGGCTAGGAGTGATAACCCGACTTTGGCGGCCAGTAGCGAGAAAAATATCCCGTTGGTAATCATCCAAAAAATGCAAATTAGTACAAGCTTTCCGACCTCAATAAGCCTTTTTAAGGATTGAACATGATTCGCGAGACGCGAATATGGAAGGTGGGCATGGTACGAAGCAGACTGAATAAGACCGAGGAGATGATAGTGGTATGAAACACGAGTGCTGGCTCAAGTGTTAGCGTGGTGGGATGGATATTGTTACTCGCCTTTTTCGCTACCACCATGTTCCACTGGCGTTGTTATTTTCCTCTGGGCGCTGGCTCCGACATATCACAGGTATTTGCTCTATGTTATTACCGGAAATCCCCACCAAAGGTTCCGGAGTTCTTGGTTGAGCCCAGGATATTTGCGTGTCGACTGCCCTGGAACCTCAATGTACGCTTTTCACTAAATCTTATGATCCAGAATATGCAGGCATGTTCGACAAGGCTGAATCGGCTTTTGTCCGCCTCGTATCTTACAACGATGAGGCCTTTAGTGCGTACCGAGGGGATGAGAATATTGATTCCTTACCTCATAGATGGTAACATCCGTTCTCAGAGCAGAACGACGATCAGAGTCGAGTAGCATAGAAAACAGACATGGTAGGAAGAAGGGCCACGAGTAATGTCAATCACAAGCCATCATCCCGCTATCAGTGTCACGCTAGCGCTTGAACGGCGCTTGTTCATTGATCACCATCAGCTGCTTTGTAGTACCAGCATCTAGGCGTCAAACTTGTACTGGTGATGCCTGGTGTGTCCCCTTTGACTTTATTTGAAGTACGAGTGCTTAGATCCCCAACAATGTCCAACTGGAACTTGGAACCACTTCTCCCTCGGCGCCCACAAACATATCTCCCGGAGTAATCGAGCCACCTGTCTCTGAGCTTGCATGGAGTGTAGTACTATCGTTGGCAAAGGGAATGGAGGAGAGGAGCTTATCGAGGGTTGGGCGTAGCTGGCGGCGGACGATAGCACGGGAGTCGGCCGAAACATAGAGACTATCCTCGAACCTTATACCGAAATCTGTATTTCGTCGAAACACCCATCCACGCCAACTGCTGTCCGTATCTTTGTGCACGTCTCGGTAGATCCAATTTTTGCCAGTTACCGACCGTCCTCAGATCGTCCCGAGTAACAGAAATGTGTACAGAAAATCCGATAGTGATGACGCCCATCTAGTAGACGCTCATTCCACTCCCCCCACCTCTTGCTCCGCACCTTGAGGTTTGGATATCGGATCCTCGTCCATTCAACGTCGCTTGTGGGGAAACGGACGGCGGTAACGGCGTCTTCGGGAGATGTTTCGGCCGCTCTTCGGGGGAGATCAAGGCGGGTTTGGGGGTGGATTGGGGTGTATTTAGAGGTGTTTAAGGAGTGTTTGGAGACGTTTGAGATGGTTTGGACTAGGCTTGGAGGAGGTTTCAATACGTGGCCCTCAAGTTAAAAATGGTGTCGTCTCCCCCGACTTTTTCAACCACGCCGTCCCCTTCCTGAATCATCTTATATCTCCCAGTCGTGCCATCCTTTCCCAAGAAGGCGATTTGAAAGAATGACTTTGATGTTGTGATAGGAAGTTCTTATACCACAATGCCGGCGTTCGCAAATCGCTAAATCTGCGAGGGTTAATAACACTAAAGGTGGACTATTAATATCCACTCACATTTCTTGGAGAAGTCCATTATTATCGCCCCCCAGGCCAGCCTTTCTACCGCCAGACCTGGCCCAACTCTTCAAAACACTGCCCATCAATCTCAATTGAGCCGATAAAATAATTCGTTCGGAGACGTTGGCTATCCCTTCCAGTGTTGCTCGGGGGACAGTCAAACCTGCCTGAGTACCCGTTGACTGTAGAATACTGGCATCGAGAGAGCTCGAATCATCATACCGTTAGGATATCGCAATTTGTTTAAGCAGTCCAGGGCGGCGGCTTAAGCTTACGACGAACAATGCAGAACATCAGGAAAACCTTGATAGGCAATTTTGTTCAATTTCAAGGCAAAAGATGGACGAAAGTTGAATAATTACTCACATTATCCTTATTATGCTCGTTACACATGTCCCCTGATAATTGATGAATAATTATTGATGTAGCTCAGCACAAGTTCCAATGATTACTTCGAAAACTTGTGAATAAACTAGCACAAATGCTTGCCCAATTTAGCTCCCAACTTTGAACTATCTTGCCTCATTCAGTGCAATAACATACATGAATATCACAAAAGTTTTCCGAACAGCGACAACATTTATTCACATATAAGAACAATATATACAAGTACTGGTGACGAGGAAAACACGTAACCACCATTGATTGGCATCTATACCACGCACCCCACAGTGTCTACATTCACAAGTCTGAGATACAGGATTGATGGTCAGCCTTTGAAAGACCAGGGATGCCATGGGAGAGCTCACCACACCGCAAAATGGACACGTAATTTGACGATAGCAATGCCTAATACAATGACAACGGAAGTCAACACCCGAGGAACTGAGAATGGCAAAGAGGGCTCACCTCCAGTCAAAGATGATCTGTCAATGGCTTCTACCCTTCTGCATGAGCAACAATCTTGATTACGAGGGATACTGGCGAAGGACCTTTGACCAAGTTTCATATTTGTCAGTGCATAATATCTGCGCAAAACTAAGCAAAAAGAGACGCACATATTCGAAGAAACCAGCCATCTGAACTGTCTTCCGATTGTCTCCCTTTTTTCAAAGCGATCTGTTGTGTAAGCGGCGAGGAACAATTGAGGTGCGCAGATAAAAAAACCCGCTTGCTATCCTAGGAAGAGGTGAGTGATAGGTCAGAGAGAGAGAGGAGCTGTACTTGTCGTCATATTCGCTCACCCGAAGGCATATTATTTGTTAAGAGTAACAATAACGGGCGGTAGAAGACTGTGGGACAGGGCGGACTTCGCAAAAATAAAAAGATTGTGTCCGTGTGAGCCAGAATTGTGGCTTCGGCGATTGCCGGTGAAACTGTGCAGTTCATGACTCAGCATCCCACGGTACCCGAGTTGCCTGCCGTCAGACTTAACCCTTGATCTATTGGTCAGCCTTTTGCTTACAGGGCCAATCGCCGTTACCACAGAACTAGAGAAGGGGGAGCAGCCCGACCCTGGGTGTGATCTCATTTTCTGAGCTCTCGGACCATTGAGCACGTTCTTCCTTGTCTGGAATCTTCAGCTTCAATTGGCATGTTTTTCAACACCAAAACCAACACTGAAAGTGTGACAATGGCCGGGTTTAGCGTAGATAGACAAGTGTAACGAGTTGTATAGACTATGAAATACACTACAAACTATAATTAATCTGATTTGCATAGCCACTTCTAAATTATCACATTTGTATTGAAGAAGCAACACTACCCATCACAAAGCGAAAAGTACGCGATACATGTGTGAACTATGGTGAACCTGTCATTCAAGATTATCATAATTTGTATAATTACTCATAAAATGTGCTCTGTGGATTTTCCTGATGAATAGACCAAGGCCAATGCAAAAGGTTAACTGAAGCCTGAGAGTCAATAGGAGAAAGACGTCGACGAAGGCTGTAGGCACGACTTGGGTGAGCTTCAGCCTGTCACGAGGTTTCTCGGATGTCCTAATATTGCTAGAGGCATCTCGAGTGGAGAGAGAGCTGGTGTGCTCGAAGGCAATATGACCATCGAACTAGGCATCGTTGCCAGGTCCAAATGACCATTTGACGATTTGTCGGCGCTCCTGGCTCTCGATGAACAAAACAATTCCGATGATGAGAGATTTGGTACTACTTACCGGCAATCCTTCAGCCTAAACCAGCCAAATTGCAACACCATCGCACGTCTACGCTTGTTGGAGCCTGGATGTTCAGAGGTCATAGTCACTTCTGTATGGTGATCCTCATCAGTGGTGGTTAATGGGCGTGAAACAGGTAAAAAACGGACTTGAACCGAACATACATCGCTCCCGGTGCTTTTGATTGGCAAGTTGAGTTTTCCTTGGCAAAAACATCTTGAGCACCTTCGAGATCCGAGTCGACCACAGGAATACTGTAAACGTAGTGGAGGGCGTACATTGAGAGTGTGAGACGTACCTCTTATATGAATGTTCCTTGAGCCTGTCATTCCTCTACCTCAAACTGTGAGAGCTAGCGGAGCAAGTCTCGGCTATTGTCCAATGAATAAAGCCCACCGAGCTCTCGATCTATTAGTCGACATAAAGAGACCCTGGGCTTGAGACTAAGGAATTCAAGGCCTTTAACGAAGTTTTCTGCAACCAATATGAGAAAAGGACCTTTTGAATGTCGGATCCAGCGCTCAGTAAAACAACAACGTCCCTCGGACGACGTGGTAAGGAGAAAGGCGAGTAATGTTATGCAGCTCGTCACGCTAGCACTCAATTTCAACCACCATCATCTCCTTGATCTTATTTCGATCTACTTTGAACTACATTCACCCTTCGTAGTGGCGCATCACTAACCGTGTTGAATGCTCAAAAACAGGTTACTGAGGTCGTGAAGCCTGTCTTATCTCCGCTTGTCTCCCAAGTCATTGTTAACGTGGGGGTCCCTTACTCTTGGCCGATGGTGGGACCTCACCTCAGAGCGCTCAACGGTCGCTGCTCAATTATCTTCCCCACGGGCCCGCTTGATGGTAACTTTGTGGCTTGTGGAAGTTCTCTGCATCATGATTTCTTCCCCAAATGATGGTTCTAACATCCTCCTGTACCACAGTGATGCACTGACTCACTGTATCCATCTGTCCATGATTGTTGGCATTGTGAGGGGCTACTTTCACGCATTGCAGGGAGTAATCCCGCGTTTCCAGTCTGCAACTGAAACGTTAAGTAATCTCCGGTCATAGACTCGGATTCGCCGCTTAGGGCAAGGGCTGAGAGAGAAAGGGTGGGGTTTGTGTACGAAGCAATCACGCCAGTAGTGAGCACTACCGTCACACCCCTATCATACAAAGGTTGGGCACAGCATTTACAATAGAACGCTCCCATCTCGCCCATCTTTTGGATTTCATCTTGCAGCCTAGATTTGCACGGGATCGGAGCTCAGTACTCGACTCTGACTGTGTTGATCGCATCTGAGCCGTTCACTGTACTAGGCGACCCTTGATGCCCCTATTAGTACGTGATCGGTAAGGCTGGACGCTGAATATTGGCTTGAAAACATACTCAGACCAGACAACTGTTTGGCATAATCTAGTTGCCAGTCAGTCACCTCGGACCGGTATTAGCTATCATTTATACGTCGCAAACGTTCCAACAAAATCTTCTCCGTAGAGCCTGAAGAAATCATGACAGGTTGACATCAAAATTGAAAGATACCATAGCGGACCACGATGATTTGACAGAAGGCTCTCGGCTGTCTTCCGGGATTGAGTTGCATGCGGTGTATCAAGCACCGGGAGTCAAAAATAGAGCTGATGGGGGGGGAGGGGCAGTCCTTATGCGGGGGAGCACATGGCATACAAGATCTTGGTCATAGTTTACACTTCAATGCGTGTTTGTCTTTCCTCACAAGTACCGTGACATTACTTCTCCGAGTAGTGAAGATGATGGTTTATGTCTAACTGGAGATTGATTCTTGGACATATTTCGATCATGGTCAGCACCGTGAAGCACCTCAATGTCAGGTTGATCTCTCATGTGTGTTGCCGTGTTAGCCTTGGCCCATTATGTGTGCTAACTTTTTTGAGCCTTCACGTACCAAGTGGTGTACATAAAAGCCCTTGACTCAGCTTCTGGTAACCACCATCTCTTTTACCTTCCTGGCCTTTCAATAATCCAATGTCCTCCCAAGATAGTATTGAGGAGTTTGTTGCTCCCTTCCTTACAGTTGGGCAAGTCATTATCAGCCCAATTGTCACCCTCTTGGTCAGTAGATTTATCTTGTCGCCATAGTCATCCTTTCTTATATGTTCCTTCGTTTAGTCTATGTTCCTGATGTATGGTGAGTTTTGGATTGACAACTTTCCTGAGTAAATTCTGACATTTGCTCAAACAGGGATGTATATAATGGTCTTTGGTCTCTGCATGCATGTTTTTTACCACTGGGAAAGGGCTGGTTTGAGGCTATATCTTGTCTGCATCATCCTACTGTTTGTGTCATGAAGTGCCGCTTTTCCCCCTATCTTTTCCTTTCTTAGCACCCATTCCCTTTCAGCACCTGATTGTCACTTTGACGCCCACTTGTTACTTTGACGCCTACCAGATACCTGGTTCCTGTCCTAAAGCGCTAGACGCTAGGACTATAGAAACAACGGCGGCGGAAGTCAACTAGCAGAGACGACGACAGAGACGACAGAGACAGCGAGCAGAGAGCAAGAGCAGGTAGATAGCTGGTCCCAACGACAAGTTAGATATATTGTAGATAAAGGAGAAAACAAAGTACTACTCACCTGGTCCCAATGACAAGAGGTCAAGATGAGGGACCAGGTGCAAACTACCTAGCTTATATACTAGAAGGTGAGTTGCGCGAGAATAAAGAAAGATAATAGGGAACAAGGGGAAAACAATAGTAGTCCAGGTATAGAATAAGAACGAGTCTGGAACGAGTAACTGTTGTATGTCAAAGAACAAAGAGAACGATGGAAACAATAGATGGAATCAGTTGTGAAGGTGATGTGAGAGAACAAGGAGAACAAAGGGAACAATAGATGGGATCAGTTATGAGGATGATGTGAAAGAACAAGGAAGGAAATGATGGGAATGATGTGGAAAGGGAAACTGGGCATCTAGCGGGCATCAAACTATCAAACAGGCGCTGAAAGGGGAATGGGCGCTAAGAAAGGAAAAGATAGGGGAAAAAGCGGCACTTCATGACAGTTCCCCTCTCTTCATCATTCCCATCATTTTCTTCCTCATCCTTGTTCTTTCACATCGTCTTCACAACCTATCTTATCCATTGTTTTCTTTGTTCTTTTTGTTCTTTTATACACAACAGTTACTCGTTTTGGACTTGTTACTATTCCATACCTGGACTACTATTGTTTCTCCCTTGTTCCTTATTATCTTCCTTTATTCTCGCGCGACTCATATCTCAGTATATAAGCTGGACAGTTTACACCTGGTCCCTCATCTTGACCTCTTGTCATTGGGACCAGGTGAGTAGTTAACTTCACTTCTCTTTACCTTCAATATATCTAACTTGTCATTGGGACCAGTTCTCTTACCTGCTCTTGCTCTCTGCTCACTGTCTCTGTCCTCTCCATCGTCGTCTCTGCTAGATGACTCCTGCTGCTGCCGCTTCTGCATCCAAGTCTTAGCGTCTAGTGCTTTAGGACAGTTTGCCTTTGCCAGCCCCCCAACTCGGAATCGTTGTCTCGTTTGCCACCACTCAAGTCGCCAAATGTGGATAGTCAGTAAATGTTGAACACCGCTCATGGGTCTAGACTGTCAACATGACTCTTGAGAGGTCCACCCTCGCTTCTATTATCCCCATACAGCACTGACAGTGAATGTGACATTGCTGGGCCATCAATGGACTCAATCACAGAACCTTCATAGGAGTGCCACCCAGCATACATGTTGTTCTCCGAAGAGATTCTGGGTTCCTTGGAAGCAGGGAAGAAAGCTGATTTCATGATACTCTCAGGAGATATCATGGAAATACCAGAGAAGGACATCTTGAACATGACTGTCAAGGTCACCATGTTGGAAGGAGAAGGACATTGGCGGTACAATTGGTAGGTTGTCAGAAAGTAAGACTTAGGTGCTAGAGAAAGGTTGGAAGGCAAAATGGCTTGAGGATGTCAGCCCCTGGACAGCCTTGTTGCTTGTACATAGTGAAAGGCTACGGTTTGCTTACCCAAAACCGAACATGAGGCACAAGTTTGGTGATCAACTACAGAGTGGGTTGTGGATTGTTAAATCACAAGAAGGGATAATTGATTTGGGGGGTAAAGTCAGCAGTTGATAGAGAAAGCCCAGTGCGAACTGTTGAACAATAACAACCAGTACTTTAGTGATGGGTTTTTGGCACTCGGTGAGCACCAACAATGATTATTTTCTCTAATTTTGAGCTGACATTTGCTACCTAGCCATGGAGACAGGTGTTTTCTGAAGTGTACCAGGTCAGAAGACTGTTGTTATAAGGTATATGCTCAAGACGGGGAGAGCAAATCCCATGGCCAGAGATTGTGGCTGATCTGGTATGATGTTTGATACAATATGAATGTACTTGTTACCTTGTCAGCTCCGAATCCATACCCTGCCTGCCACTGTGTGGCCGGCTAATATTCCCCAAGTTCTGGGGGGCTTGTTGCCCAGCCTTTGGCTAGCTTCTCACAGCCCACAGCATCCAAGATCATACCGTGATCAAAGCTTGAGATTGAACTTGGTGCAAGTTACTGTTGACGCCAGACTGTCCATGCCTTCTGTCAATTATGTGAGTGTCATGGGTGCTGTCTTGTGGAGATGTGTGATTTAAACTGCTGCCACTGAGGTCCAGCATTACTACTGTCATCTTGTTTATCCCAAGATGTATATAAGCTAGGTAGTTTACACCTGGTCCCTCATCTTGACCTCTTGTCATTGGGACCAGGTGAGTAGTCAACTCTGTTTCTCTCTTTATCTACAATATATGTAACTTGTCATTGGGACCAGTTCCTTTACCTGTTCTTGTTCTCTGCTCGCTGTCTCTGCCATCTCCATTGTTGTCTCCGCTAGCGTTACCAACAGCTTGGCTCAAGCCGTGGCTGAGCCGTCCCAAAGCCAAGCCAAGCCGAGCTGTGGCAAAAAACTGCTCAGATGAAGCTGGTCAATGGCTACAGCTCGGTCTGGCTCAGGGACCAGTTGAGCCAGCTCCAAGCTGCCCAGTAAGTTCCAATTTTTTTTTTGTTCCACAGAGCTTGTGGTGCTGTTTTTTATTATCCAAAGTGTAAATGCAGTAGTCAGTTGATAAAATACAGGCGTTGGTGAATGTAAAGACCAGTTATGTTTGAATTTAGGCTGATTGCCTGATGCCTGCCTAAAATTGCCTGCCTGGTTCTTAACCCTAACCCAGAAATATCTGGCCAGATATTTACAGTGACGGCGATGGCAATGACAATGAGCACAAAATTTATTTTTTTTTGCAACAACCAAGGTTCCTCCTATGATTTAAACAACATACCAAGCCAATAAATTTTTGAAAAAATTTGAATGGCTCAAGCCGCGGCTGAGCCGGCTTCAAGCTGGACCGAGCTGAGCCGCATGTGATCAACGGCTCGGGAAGCCACTCTGGAGCCGGACCGGACCAGCCGTTGGCAACGCTAGTCTCCGCTAGTCAACTTCTGCTGCCGAAGTCTCAGCATCTAGCACTTTAGGCCAGTGTAGTGGCCTCATGCCGTATCTCCTGACTTCTAGTCCTAATACATACTTCCTTTCAGCCTTCACTGATCTATCACAGTAGAAATTGGCTGGTGTGATGGTCGAAAAAATACATAATGTTTTTTTTAGTGGCCACTCTGACTGACCGACCGGGATGGTATCCCGGAATGCCGGCCCGCCCACCCCTTGGTGGCTATGCTTTGCCATCAATTGAAAATTCACGTACCTCGCGTATCAAAATGCTAAATTCACGTACCGTGAAATGTACGTGAACGTGAACTTAGATAGGCCCCTAGACCGAGGCGCCGCGGCGTGTATCAAACGGTAAACCGTAGTACTGACCTATTTCGATCAATTCGAATGTCACAGGTCACACGGCCCAAAATTTTCGAAAATTTTTCGAATGGTCACAAGGTCACAGGGGGTCCATTCGAATTGCCCCACCCTGTGACACCTTCGAGCTTGCGAAATTTGGCTTCTCGGGCTCGATATTCAAATTTTTTTCGCCGCGTCACAGGTCACGGTGCGTTCATACGAATTCCCAATTTCGTATGAACCAGTCACCGGTCACAGGCCATTCAAATTGATCGAAATAGGTCAGTATGACCTATGGTTATTGATGATCAGCTCTTTGGCCAGTCCATATCAAATCAGAGGAGAGGAGGACAGCCGTCGAGGCTCAGAAGTGGACGGTAAGCATACTTGTTGCGAAGCAAGGCCGAAAAGGTTATGGTGGTCGAAGAAGAAGCGCTGGTTTGAAAGTTCTAAAATTGGCTGTATACAAGCGTGAACAATGCAAGACAGGAAGGTACTAGCTTCGAGTAGTCGTGCAACTGAGAGTGATAGGTAGTAACCGGTACAGCATACGAGGAGCAACAAGACGAGAAAGAACAACAATTAGTGTAATTCCGTATATCCGGTCTCTGCCATTCGGAGAATCGAAAGTGGCACTTTTCGTACATCGGCGCTGAGGACAACTCTACCTGGGAAGAGCATCGCTCCTCATCGGCGCAGGGTAAAGAGATGGAAACCGCAATGTCGGACCACGGTGGTGACGTCTTTCCAGAAGACATAGCGAAGTCTAGAAGTAACGGTGTCAATATGGATGAGTGACGAAGCGGGTCATGAGTCGACAATACCTACCTCCATCTCCCGTTCACAAACTTTAGCATGACCAGCTTCTCAGTGTCAACACTCTCCACGACGGGTGAACGAGAGGTCAGCTCCCCGCGCGCGGAGGTCAGACTAAGCCTTCAAGGAAGGGAGAGGGACATGTACGCCAACCATATGGGCTATAGCGAGGAGGAAAATGGTGGGCTCACCGTGATCGACAACGCGATGAGACGTAGTAGAAAGGATCTCCCGGTTAAGATGGTCGGGGAAAAGCCCATAGCAGATCATGCCATCAACACAAGCAGGGATCTCGCGGGTAACAGCACATCCTTGTGACAACGGTAGGTATGTATGCCGCCATAGAATCCGGCGGTTAAGGGAGCACGAGGAGGGAGGCTATCACAGGAGTCGTTGAGTGCAAGAAAACCTCCTTTCCAGTGTTCGAATGTTTCTGTTTGGGGTTAGCCTGCCGAGGCGAGTTCGAGTAGCACGGCTATATGCTCACAGCTATTGCAACGAGGCTACTGATGGTCTGAACATGGCCATGCGAGGTTTCATGGAGTCGGGGATGAGGGACGAACGAAAGCCAATCAGAACATCGGGTAAGACTCGTTGGAACGCTGTACCACCGATCCATCGGAGCTAACGTGAAGCCTCCCTGCCCGATCGCAATTTCAAAAGGATCATCCCAACGTCGAACAGAGGTCGCTGAGATGACCGCCTCTGATAGCCGAAAGTGAGCGTAACGGCAGGCTGTGATAACGACAATATGGCGAGACGAGGGAGCAGACTTTGCGTTGATGCCAAATCGAGGGACAACTGGATGGGGGAACGAGAGAATATGCTAGAGGTCTCTCGTGTATGACCCGGAGGCGATTTGGGAATAAATGATAGGGCACGAGCAAGATGGGAGCGGAGGATGTGTTTGTGAACCTTGCTGAATGGTACCAGCCTCGTACGGGATGGCGTGGTGATTACGAGAGGCTGTACTTCGACGACAATGGCAACGTTCCCTACGCAAGCAAGGGTTAGTCATAAGAGACTCGGAAGTAGGCTCGAGTACTCACTGTCGACGACGTGGCCCGACGGATGTGCTTCCTCCAACCTCTGTGTATCCCGCAAGCCGCAGATTATGTGTATGTCTTCAAGTAATTCACCATACAAATCCACCTGACTGATTGAAATCGTGAGCTTGGAAACGACAAGATTGAAAAAGGAGAAGAGAGCATATCATCCAAACCATGAAGGTTCTCCAAGCAACTCTGGTGACGATCGGAACCGACTTGGGCATAGGGCAATGGTCAAGGTCCAAGGGGTTCAGCTGATAACATAGAGCGGAGGGATCGCTCTGAGAGCAAATATGGTCACAGTAAGTTGCATCAACCCTTAGGGCTGGGCCGAAAAACCTTGTAGTGCGTGAAGGAGGGGAGAGGGGAAAACGCCATAGCGAGAAAGTCGGCGATTTTGGTTCGACCAGAAGCGTACCCTTCACACAGAAACATGCGACTCGTATGAATGGTGAAGCTTGAAGGCGAGGTTCTGGCGGATGTTTAATTCGGGCCCTCGGCACTATCAGGGTTCTTAAACTCGACCAGCTAGATGTTATTGTACGTGAATGAGCATAATGACTCCATGAATGCTCTGGTTACTCACCAGCATCATCACTGTGCTTTCTCGCAACTATCAATCCAGGCATTAAGCTAAAATGTGTGCCGGAGAATCGGGATGATAGGTTGCAAATATGAATGCGTGGGGAGCCAGATTTAATCTACAATTTGGACTGCAGTCTGGTGAAGGATTTTGAGTATCTGGAGTGGTAACGTGCTGGTAAGTCGGTCAGACTGAGGCATGTATCCATTTTTGGGGACGCACCCGCGTGTCCCAGTACCATCGTTGTTTGATCGGCGGCCTCAGGCTTCGACAAAGCTCGATTAAGAAACTTACTGAGGTCATGAAGCTTGTAGGGTTTTGCAATTTATGGGTGGCAACTACCAGGTTTTTTATCTCCATTGGTCTCCCAGGATGTTGCTGGAGTCGGTGTCATTGCTCACGAGTCACAGCCGACGGTGAGACCTCGCCTCACCAGAGAACTCAACGGCTCTTTCTGTATTCCCTTTCCCAGCGAGCCCGCTTGACGGTATCTTCGTGGCTTGTGGAACTTCTTCGTGTCATGATGTCTTCCTCAAATCAGAATTCCGACATCCCCTTGTGCCGCAGGCTGATGTACCGACTGATTGCATCCATCTGTTCATGATCGTGAGTAGCTACTTTAATGCATTGCAGGGAGTAGTTCCGCGGTTCCAGCCCGTAACTGAGACATGAAAGAATCTGAGATCGTAGATCCGGGATAATTGCCCAGAGCAGGGGCTATGGGAGACAAGGCGAAGTTTGTACAAGTTAAATCACGGCTTTGATAACTCGGTGAGCACCGGCCTCTCATTATGCAAATTTCGCACTGGCACTTGAGCCAGCGCTGGTTCTTCAACCATTATGATCCTCGCGTTGGATCTGCTTCGGAGTAAGCTCATCCTCCACACCTGAGCCTCGCCAGCTGTTTTCGTCTCTTATTCTGTTCATACACCGGTAAACGATCCAGTGACCACGGGGCGAACCACAAAGGTTCGATACACACTGCCCTGCGTAGAAGGCGTCTTGGGCGCTCGAAAACTGCGATATCATGGTCAAGATACGGAGATATGTGGATTTTTACATGACGGGAACTGGTTCAAGTATCTCTACTCATCGCAACTTGGGGCTTGTAGCGGATCACCAACTTCCGGAACCCGCCCTTGAAGGCGAGGGTGAGAGCAGACTCAACGATCCATTTCACGGTCTGCCATCATAGCCCAGTTTTCTTTCGCAGGAAGCCCGTCTGTGACCTTTGGCATCATGGATTCGACCGCTGATTGGAGCTTCTCCGATTTCTCATGTGCCATAGGTTGATGTATTGAAACATATCCATCAGCGCTCTTCGAGCTCATCGGCAATAAGGTTCTGGAGCTGACCTGGCCAGTGTATAGCGGTAAGGTGTCATGGCTTTTCCTTTCTCCTACTCCGATAAACCAGAAAACTATCCTGCACCCGATTGGAGTGTGTAATGGAGTCTGATGACCTCCGGAGCAAATTTTCACTCCATGTTATGAGTTTTCTTGACTCATTCGAGACCCCTGCCCCTCAGTCAAATGCCGTCCGTGCCTAGCTCCAACCCTACCACTTGCGATCAGGTATCCTGACGGAGTCCATCGTGATGTGTGGGTAAAAATGGATGGTCAACTCACAAGGCCCCACCTAGGACGATGCCTTTTCTCTTCGATGATCTTTGGGAGTCGTCAAAGATGTAATATCTCCAGTATGTGCGAGTTACTAGTGCACTTCGTCAGTGTCCCGCTTTCCGACCAATTAACAACTTCCGTCAAAGATACCGATTTCTCCACCATGACTCGTTGATGGAGATCTGAGAGACTATCGGGTAAGTGCTCCGCCACTCGATATTATACTCGCCGAGGGGTGCACTGGATCAAATAGCGGAGATCTGGATGATCAGATACGGTGACGGTTTTCCCACTCCAATTTCCGTCGTGAAAGGCGCTGCAAGAGTTCCAACACCACTTCAAGATAGTAAAGAGGGATACACTCTCCGACTCATCAGCTTTCTATAACTGCTTTGGCTCCATACAAAGGGCCTGTCTTCACGAGCTCCAGGAAAAAGTTTCTGGCACGCGTATGACTGTTTTCCCCACGTCGAGCTTGATAGGCCGTGATTGAGACACGCGCGGTATAAAAGATCCCGATGCAGGTACCGAAAAATGACATCTATTTGACCCTCAGAATCTAATGGCGTCAAATAACCGAGATGAAGGCTTGCGGCAATACCTCGCAGTTGTGAATGTCATTGTGTTGCTGATCACGACCGTCTGTGTCAGCCATATCTAGACGATTCGCCACCGTATAGAGCCTTATTTCTCATCCCACTTCTTTCCGCTCCACCAGCGGAGCTCAAGTATGGTGCAAAAGATATGTGCCAACCTTCAGATTTTCTATACTTGCCTGATATAAGTTAGGACAACAATTACGACAGAAAAACTCCTTTCTAACCGGAAACATCGGTTTTACTCTCAGGTCTTCAGATCGCAGTTTCGATTTGGACGAGGCTGGAGCCCAATACTTCACTGTGGTTGCGTTGATCACTTTTCGAGACATGAAACTGATGTTTTACTGATCTGATGATTCCACTGTACTCGTCCCGAAGATTGAACCTGTGGCTCTTCCGGCTCTAGTTGCGAAATGAGTAAATTCTCTAGCCATACATTGTATATCGGTTAGTTGACGGCGTGTCACATAACTCAAGGATTGGGTAGTCATTTAGGTCCCTACCGTCCGTCAACATCCACTCCGAGTCACTTAGAGCCCGAGGCAGAAAAAGACAAGCTAAGATTAAACTGAAAGATACCTCGATAAACCACCACGCCTTGACGGAACACCTATGCTGCCTTTCAGTGTTAAGGTGTATGCGGGGCGCGAGCACTGGGAGGATCAAAAATAAGGCTAACGGGGGGTATCCGTTGTGCAAGGGAACACACGGTACTTGAATTCCAATGGCCGTGTGGCTTTTCTCACAAGTTCCGCAACATTGCTTCTTCGAGTAGCCACCTTGATAATCTATATCCAACTTGGAATCAGTTCTTGGAGAGATATAGAGCACAGTATCCACACCATTACCACAGCACACCGCAATCTTAGGTCAATATCTCTGATGTAGATTGATCTCTCATATGTGTTTACCTTTCTGAGACATCCCCATACTGAAGCAATACATATAAAAGCTGTCAGCTTTGTATCAGGTAAGTACCTTCTCTTGTCCTTCTTTGGCTCTTGGTACTCCAATGTCCTCGCAAGATAGCCCCGAAGAAATTGTGGCTCCCTTCCTTACAGTTGAGGCTGTCATTTTCCAGCCAATTGCCACCCTCTTGGTCAGTGGACTCATTGTGACTACATATCCATTTGTTCTTACATGCCCCTCCAATCAGCCTATGTTCCTCACATATGGTGAGCTTATGATCAACATCCCCTTATTAAATTCTGATGTTTGCTGAAACAGGGGTGTACATAATAATCTTTGGTCTTTGCATGCATGTTCTTTACCATCGGGACAGATGTGGTTTAAGACTATATCTGGTCTGTATCATCATGTCATTCATTCTTACAAGCCTTTATGTTGCATGGGAAACATTTGGCAAGACACACGAGACCATCATTACCTTCCATGCTGCAAAGACTCAAGACTTTGGACCTTTGATAAAATACTTGTACCAGGATAGCTTGGCAACTGGTTGGATGTATGTGTTGTTCATTTTCGTGGCATGTCCCATACTCTTCTCAGCAGAATCTTTTCATGACCAGAGCCACAACTGCCTTCACATCCACATTTATGATGTATGACCTGATTACCTTGCTCCAGATTGTTTTCCTTGATGCTAATGCTTTCCCACAAGTGCCCTAGCTGATATAATGCTTGTGTGTATGCTATCTTGTGATGTATTTCTGACTCTGAAAACCCTTAGATTCATCGGTTCTATGTCCTTTGGGGATCTAGAAAGGTTGTACTATTTGCTCTGGGATTTATGGGCATCACACTTAATGGTATGCACCACTGTTATCACTTCAGCTCCTGGAGTGACCAGCATAGCACTAACAACCCATCTGTTACCTCAGGAATCTCTTTTGCCACTGCATTTCTGGGTTCTATTGGGTCATCTGATTTCAACAAATTTGGAGATGTGTACCTCGTCAGTGGAAAAATAGACTATGGAAATGGAATTGCACTAGCAGTGTTCAATGGAATACTGTCGCTGCTGACAGGTGAGTGTCTAAAATCTCTTAGTAAAAGTGTGCCATTCCAATGTCTCATACTCCAGCTGGGAGGATTTGGTGGATTAGTCGTGAGGCACGACAACACATGGGAATGCCAACCCATGCACGGTACCGACAAATTGTCACCATTATGTATGTCCACTGGTATCCAGGTAGTTTCCCTAAATGACCTTCTATAGCCTTGAGTCAGGGATATTATTTCCAACTGCAATGATTGCTTCAAATGTAATCCCCATTATAGTTGACCCAAACTCACAAGGTGTGTTTCCTGTTAACCTTGACCCCATAGTATATCTGATGGCGGTATGTAATTATACTCCTTCCACACAACCCATTGTCTCACAAACATCATTTTCAATCAGGGCATAGCACCTACTTTGATCATTGTGCGAGTTGCATACAGAAAATCTGTTGACAGTGTGCAGCAGATGGTCTCAGCTCACTTTGCTGAGTGTGAATCTCAACAGGAAGTGGGCAATCAAACATTGCAAACAACCCTGGGCAATCATGCCGTTGATGCATCCAGTGGTCACCCTGTTGATGAAGCAATGGCCTAGGAGAGACAACAAGGTTCAGCTTGTTTGACTATACAACAGTGACACATCATTGTTGTGCTAAAGGGTCTTGATATTTCCATCTGTTGAATCTGGACTCCCAGATACATTGGATCATAGCTATGCCTGTATGCTTTATCTTATCTATCATTTCATGATCTACATCTATGAGATCTCTATGTACTTCATCTATAGTAGTTACAGCCATGTCTGCACAGTTTAAAAGTTCTACTGTTTTCTCTCAATCATTAATATCCTTATCACTCTTGTTAAAACTCTATGAGCTTTACTTCTGCCTTATGGCTGCCACTGCATAGGCAGAACCTCTGCCTCAACAGGTTATGACTCCCGGTGCCCCATTGATGTGCCCTGCAATGGCTGCTCTCTAGGATGTGCACCTTTACTGAGTGCTGCCTATGATGATGCACTAATGTGGTTATTGCACTTGATAACAATGATGACTGCTTGATTGCTGTTGTGATGGTCAGACTGCTAAGACCAGTTCTGGACCTGTGTAGTTGACATCTTGATTCATGTTTGACATTGATGGACTATGTCCTCAACACTGATTGATGGCTATTGCTGTTGATTGTGCAGTGACCTTTTCTAATATGCCAATGACTATAAACCTATGATGGTTGTTGCTTTCTAATCCAGATCACAATGGCTTCCATTATGTTTACCCTCATTCCCACTGTTAAGATCTTTGATAGTGTTTGTCCTCCTTACCACACATGGTCTAAGGGTCTTGGTATTTCTGCCATGATCAATGAGTTCTATAACCATTACACTGGTGACGCTGTAGAGCCTGATGAACCAGTAAGGCCAGTAAAACCCAAAGAACCTCAAGCTACTACTAGCATCAAGGAATGGCAGAAGTCACTAATTTCTCCCACTCCTGATCAAAAGCAACAATGTGGTGACAATGTGAAGCGGTATGCAAAGGACATGGAGAAGTGGGAGAAGGATGTTATTCAGTATGATAAGGAGTATTGTTGTTGGAAGAAGAACAAGAACAAGGCAATGGGTTTATTGTGTGCCACAACCACCATTGCTGTTTAGACAGTTATTGATGAAGAGAAGATGAATACCAAAGATGCTTGGGATGCTATTCAACAGTGTTTTGGGCAACACAACACAGTCTCTGTCTGGTTGAACTTCAAGTAAATCATGGGCTTTTGTTGGTGGAGGATGAGGACAGGGCTGGTATCCTGTATAAAGAGGATTACTGAAGGATGACCTTGGTGTCACTGGAGGATGAAAGCAGGGTATTGACAGGATGTCAATCCTGTTATGATAGGGTCTCAAGGGGGTGAGAACACAGTCTACATCCTGTGTCAAGAGGATGGCTCTTGAGTAGAATTGGCCCTCACACTTCTGCTTCTCAATCTGTCCTACAAATATGCACATTGAGCTCAGCCACCTGCATAGAGGAGGTTACTGCAGGATAACTGAAGGTGTGCTTTTCACATGCCCAGATGGTAGCTGTGGAGCAATAACATGGTCTCCAGCTGGTCTTGAGAAGATAGCTATTGGATTGCCACAAGGTTAACATCCCATCTGAACAGGGTAGCCACAGCACTGTGATGGGATGGCCATCCCATCTCCAGGGCATTCCCATGGGGTTCTCATGGGGTGGCCATTCTGTCGTAATAGGTCAGCCAGAGGGTTGCAATGGGGTCACTATCCTGATTTGATAGGCTATCAATAGGGTGGTGGCCATCAGGTCCAGATGGTAGTGGTGGAATAGTGACAAGGTTTCCAGCCTGTCTGGAGAAGATAGCTATTGGCTTGGCACATGGTTGACATCCCATCTGAACAGGGTAGCCACAGAGCTGTGATAGGGTAGCCATCCCATCTCCAGGGTATTGGGGTGGCCATCCTATTGGAATAGGTCAGCCAGAGGGTTCCAATAGGGTCACTATCCTGGTTTGACAGGCTGGCCATAGAATTGCAATGAGGTAGCCACCTGGTCTCACAGGGTCAGTCATAGATGGAAGACCCTGCTTGAAGATATCACTATGATGGTTTCACTGTTTGGTGTTTGGATTGCCAGAGAACTGGATAGTGACTGTGATTCACAGTCCATCCATTTGTTACTGAGCTGAACTTCCTTCTGTTTGTACTTAGATTATCCTCATTGTGCTCCACTTCCAAAGTGCATGATTGTTTCTGTTCTCCAAGTTGGATGCTTCTGAGCCATGAAATCCTTTTCCTTGATACAACTACAGATTGTGTGCATCTCTCCGAAGTGACCCTTTGGCTATTCTCCTACAGCTTTCAGAGTTTGATTGTTGCATCCTTCCACAATGCACACTGCACTGCTCTGGGCCCATTACTAGCTGTTTGCCTCTTAAGATTGAAAATGATGATGATCAAAAGGTTTTGTGTTTAAGATTGGATCTGTGAAAGAACAGCATCAGCATATTTTTACTTTGAAAACAGGGGTAGCAGCCATGATGGGTGCCTTGCTCAATAATGAGCACTGGATCTGTTAGATCTTATGTTATTGAAGGATGATACATCAATGCCATGAGTCAAACACTCATTGAAGAGGTTGATGTACAGGCATAGCCTAGTTAGCCATTTACAGCAGCCATTATGGCGCTTGTTAACACAGTAGGGCTAACCTGTTGACTACACTTACAAGGTAGAGTTGTTAGAAAGAGAGGTGAGACATAGAAGCTCAAGCACACTGTGAAGCAGATTAGCCAGTTCCACGGGGAGTGATCAAGTCGAGAACTGGTCAGGGTTCTCAATGAAGTATCTTGTAAGTCGTCCGGATGTTCGTACATGGGTGTAAAAGTCAGAAGAGATGGTACATTTGAATTTTATGAGTCATAGTATATATGAAAAAACACGAGGCTAAGTAATCTCAGAGATAGGCTGGACCAAAATAAGAAGGAACTGTGCGCAATATAGAAAGGGAAATGTCGTACTCAAAATCCCAATTTCTGCTCATCCCACACTGACTCAGTCTGAACGAAGTGGACAAGGCTTTGTTTAAGACCTACAAAATCAACGGTGTGTGAGGTGGGCAAGGCCTCTAGTGAACACCGCCGATGGCGTATACTCGATGAGCGGGCTCCATCGGGACCATGAGCTTGACACTTGTCGGAGATTTGGATAAGGGGCGCACATGGTAAGGATCAAGAATGGAGGGGTGAAATAAGCATGAGAGAGAATTCTGTGTGAAAGATAGAGTAATGGAAAAGAGTTCGTAAGAGAGAAAAGTAAGCGGGAAGGAAATGGAACAGAGAGGGAACTGGCGTTGGTACAGTAAAAGAGGATGGGGAGGAAGTGTGATGGTACAGCGTCGATGCAGGGAACCCTGCCACAACTGTTCATTCTAGGTAAGAACTACTAGCTTATACACATGTATGAGAGTAGGAAATACCATAAAGAGTAACAATAGAGTTGTACATACTGTATATAATGATCAATCAAATAATATGAGAGTTGTCATGAAGTGCCGCTTTTCCCCCTATCTTTTCCTTTCTTAGCGCCCATTCCTCTTTTAGCGCCTATTTGTTACTTTGACGCCCACTTGTTACTTTGACGCCTACCAGACACCCGGTTCCCCTCTCCCCATCATTCCCATCATTTCCTCTCCCATCCTTGTTCTTTCACATCGTCTTCACAACCTATCCCATCCATTGTTTCCTTTGTTCTCTTTGTTCTTTTATATACAACAGTTGCTCGTTCCGGACTCGCTTATATTCTTTATCTGGACTACTATTGTTCTGTCCTTGTTCCCTATTTTCTTTCTTGATTCTCGCGCAACTCATATTCCAGTATATAAGCTAGGCAGTTTACACCTGGTCCCTCATCTTGACCTCTTGTCATTGGGACCAGGTGAGTAGTTAATTCCGTTTCTCTTTATCTGCAATATATCTAACTTGTCATTGGGACCAGTTATCTACCTGCTCTTGCTCTCTGCTCGTTGCCTCTGCCACCTCTGTTGTCGTCTCTGCTAGTCGACTTCTACCGCCGTTGCTTCTATAGTCTTAGCGTCTAGCACTTTAGGACAGTCTGAACACCTCCCAGCCGCCATCGAACTTGTACCGGGGGCCCCACAGACAATGAAAACCAAGGTTTACCCACTCTCAATCAACAAACAAGAGGAACTTGACAAGTTCCTAGAAGATAACTATCACAAAGGTTACATCTGTCCCTCCAAATCCCCTCTAGCTTTCCCAGTCTTTTTCGTCAAAAAGAAGGATGGCAAATTGTGATTCATCCAGGACTACCGAAAACTCAACAAATACACAATCAAGAACCGCTATCCTTTATCTCTTGTCACCAACATAGTCAACCGTCTACAAGGAGCCAAGTACTTCACCAAGTTTGATGTTTGTTGGGGCTACAACAACGTGCGGATTAAAGAGGGGGATGAATGAAAGGCCACTTTTGCCACAAATCGAGGGTTGTTCAAGCCCAAGGTTATGTTTTTCGGTCTCACAAATTCCCCTGCCACATTCCAATCGCTCATGAACTCCATCTTTGCCAACTTGATCACCCTAGGGAAAGTTGCAGTATACCTGAATGATATCCTCCTCTTCACCAGCACCTTGGAGAAACACCGAGTTCTGGTCAAGGAGGTTCTTGCTCAGCTCCAGAAACACGACTTGTACCTTTGTCCCAAGAAATGCCAGTTTGGACAGACAGAGATTGAGTATCTGGGACTTATTATTAGTGAAGGACAGGTACAAATGGATGGAGACAAGGTTAAGGTGGTTCGAGACTGGCCTACACCCCACAACCTCCGGGACGTTCGAGGATTTCTAGGCTTTGCAAACTTCTACCGTCGCTTTATCCAAGACTTTGCCAAGATTGTATGACCCCTCAACGACCTGACTCATAAACATATTGGCTTCAAGTAGGGAACCCAGCAACAGAACGCCTTTGATCAACTCTGCACCGCCTTCACCTCCACACCCATCCTCACGCTCTGGCACCCGGATCGACCCACGCAAATCAAAGTAGACGCCTCTGGATATGCCTCTGGATACGCCACTGGGGTGGTCCTGTCACAGAAACTGGAAGATGGACTCTGGCAACCCATCGCCTTCCATTCAGTCTCTATGCAGCCCGCCTAGAGAAACTACGAGATCTATGATAGGGAGATGCTTGCTATCATAGATGCACTGAAAGACTGGTGGGATTTCCTCAGAGGCCTCCCCTCTCCATTAGAAATTCTCACCGATCACTCCAACTTAGAGTTTTGGAGGACTGCCCAGAATCTCAGCTGACGACAAGCCCGATGGGCCCTGTACCTGTCCCACTTTCACTTCCTTCTAGGCCACTGACCAGGCAAAGCTAACACTCTTGCCGACCTTCTCTCCTTAATGGGTGCTCACCAAGTCCCAGATAGCAATGATAACCAGCAGCAGATCGTCCTGGGGCCTGAGGTATTCCTAAAGATTGCAGCGACAGGCCTGGTAAGCCCCCTAGAGGAACAGATTGGACAGGCTTCAGAACGGGAGGCAGACATGTTGGAAGGACTATGCGATCTGAGATCGCAGGGCCCATCCCATCTGGTCAATGGACTGCTGGAATGGGAGGAGGATAATGAGTTGGTATATCATGGAGGCCAAGTCTACATTCCCCCAGGCAACGAGTTGCACAAGGAAGTAGTGCGCCAGTGCCATGACAGCCCTACAGCAGGACATCCCGGGCTTCACGGAACGTTAGACCTGGTTGACACGCATTTCTGGTGGCCCACCATGCATTCCTTTGTAGAGAAGTACATGGAAGGATGCAACACCAGCGCCTGGAAGAAGCTTCACTGTCACCCTGCTCTGTAATTCAGCCTCTCAAGGTGCCACAGAGACCTTGGGAAGAAGTAGGAGTTGACCTTATCACCCAGCTACCAACCTCTCATGGATACGACACAATCCTCGTCTGCACTGACTTCTTCACCAAGCAAGTACATGCCATCCCTTGCACCAGTAACATTAACGCCGATGGAGTCGCTGACATCCACTACCCAGAAATCTTCCACCTGCCTGGCCTACCAATGCACTTCATCTCAAATCGGGGACCACAGTTCAATGCCAAACTCATGAGGGCACTTCTAAGACAACTGGGGATCAAAGGCAGCTTCACCTCAGGATACCATCCTCAGGCCAATGGACAGACCAAAAGAGCCAATCAGGAAGTCGAGAAGTACCTGAGACTGTACACAAACTATCGACAAGACGATTGGTCAGAGCGTCTACCCCTTGCTGAGTTTGTTTTAAACTCCGGCACCCACTCTGCTCACCGCCTCTCTCTGTTCGAGCTCCTTTACGGCTACCTCCCCCTTTTCAACATCCCGGTAGGAAGAAGGTCAGGCATTCCCTTATCCCTGATATCAGGAAGAATCACGGCTGCGTGTCCAACAATTCCCTTCCACACCTTTGTAGCGAGAGCTGTCTTAGTTCAGACTAAGTCTGCAATCATCAATTTGTCGGCACCTGTAAAAGACAGCTCATTTCAATCAAAAAAAACAGAAACAAGGACATCAAACACTCACGCCGTTCAACCTCTCCCTCCTAAACCCGAAGATTCAGGGATGTAACCTCACACTCGAGGGCGGAAACTCTAGCCGTAGCCTCTGTATAGGATTCCTTGTGGATGTCGGAGAGTCTAATACAACAGGATAGTTAGCAAGGGTGTGAAACAATAGACCAATCAAAATAACTTACTTCTTTAAGACTTCCGCACGGGCCTTAGACATGACCGCATCTCGTTTAATACGCTCGATATCACTAACAGTCAAAAAACATAAGTCTATCAGGTCTGGAAGTCACCAATAACACACTTACTCGTTCTTTTCATCGACAATAGATTGTAGTTTGCTGATGGAATGAGCAAGCACCCTGATCAGCTCTCAGGACTGACTGTCCAAACGAGAGTGGGCTTCGATAAACAAGAGCGCTTCCTCTCGCAACCTACAAAACTACTGTCAGCACGCCAGCCGTATGGGACCAAAAGAAGAATTTCACTCACAAAGGCGCACAGTACGGGTTTGCAATCTGAAAGGCGGTAGGAGTAAACAGGATGATCGGCGGCGCAGGGGCCAGAAGGACAGAATTTTTGGGGATAGAGTCGACGTTGATAACGTTGGTGGTGTTGTTAAGAGTGTTGTTAAGCATAGTAGAGAAAGCAGGGGTAAAGGATCGAGTGTTTTTCGATTCTAAAGACCAATCATCCAAGTCGTCCATCTTTTATACCGTCCCAGTACTGCAAGATTGATAACAAACCACTCTTTGAAGTTCAAAAAGGCCAGAAAATCTGTTGAAAAAATCTGACCTTCACCAGGGACTACGAACCACTCGTATCAAGATAGCCACAGTCTCCGAAATTAAAAAGTCGTGTACGTACCTTACCACTCCACCAACGGTCAGATGCCCCAGAACGGGAAATTCCAGACACGACCCCTTAAGGCAATAACAGACAGACTACCAGGGGGATTGGTACCTAAACAAGGGGGAAATGTTACGAGTCAAGACGCTCGGACGAGCGCCCAAACTGCTTAGACCGGTATTCTAGGGCCGAAGAACCGAAACAGTTGTGGTCGACTACGGAAGAACCTCCACAGGCCCGCAGCTTCAACCATATTCCACAAGACACCCATTTATTTGTGGGACGCCCACTGTCAATGCATTCGGCAACACCCTGAGCAAATACCGGCCTTCAACGTCTGTACACTGAGGAGTTAGACACCCAGTTCAAAAGTCACAATTTGCAACACCCCGACAAACACTTAGAGACTCGTGTATCCCCAAATTCTGACCAAGAGGAATAACGGTCGACACAGTAGGATAATCATTATTTAAGGCCCCGCAGGCATAGTTGACTACGCCTACGACAACCCCGCAGCAATTATGACAACAATACAAACTATAGGTAGAATCCGTAGTGACTATGCCTGTAGTATTAATATACATCCCGTAGTTAGATCTCGCAGTCCTGCAGTAGACACGTACAGTATAAAAGGCTGAAGCTTGACCTCGTCAAAGCTTCAGCCTAGTTATTTTCAAAGACTCCCCACCTTTCCGTACATCTCTCTCTATTATCTACAATTACACTCATCTTTCACTAGAGTCTCGTAGTACAACCAACTACAGTATAAACATTTACGTTCCAGTGCAAATCATTGTCACCACTCGTGTGAGACACCTCAAATACCTAAGAATTAAGACAAACTTCCGTATACTGTCGGTCAGAACTGTCGTAGTAGCTTCAAGTAGAGTTCTAATAGCTTACCTACTGCATCCTGATCCTCCTTTTTCTCGGGTAACCCTGAAAGTTCAATTCTGCAAGTACAAACTAGCGTCTAGATACAAAGTGAGTCCTAACAGGATGTCCCAGAGGGAAGGTCCTGATTCGATGAGTTGAGACAAAGGATTTTCCAAGAAACAGGGCAGTTGCCCCACTATCGATCATGGCCATGGTTTCCATCTGATGCTGTCTTCCTTTTAATTCCACTTGCACACGAAAATGGTGAGAAAGGGGTTCTATTTCGCGAGTAGTAGATATTTTACAAGAGAGAATTAAATTGTACGAGGACGTGGCATAGAAAGGAACCAGTGTGGGTGTCTTTGCTGCAGCGAAGGCAGACACCCTCTTTAAAAATCCTTCTGACCCATGAGCTGCTGGATCATCACATTCTGCTGATTGAGGGAATCCTGAAGGGCAGCAATATGAGCTACGGCGTGAGAACTGGGGGTGTAGGAGGTGGAGACTTGGGTAGAGGGGACAGTGGAAGTGACGGTGGTGGTAGGAGCAGGTGGAGAGGCACCAATGTTGACTGTCTCCCCTGGGAGCAGGGTGAAGGGGACCGCCGAGTTGATCCCAACAACCCTGGCAGGCCTAAGACCTAAACCTGGCATAAGCCCAAGGAACCCGTCCTGGCATACCAACGTGCAATGTCCAAAGTGTTTGCAGTGATGGCACTGCTCCTGACCATGATTCCCCTGGGCCTTGGTGTGGTCTGTTGCACCACAGCCATAGCAACAGTTACGCATGGCCCTCATGAAGTCCTCATGGGTCTTGTCATTACCCCCAACAGGGTTGGTCTGGGTGGCATGAGCGGTGCTGGTGGCACTGATGGTGGTGGTGGTGGTGGTCTCAGTGCGTTTCTGAGTGCTGAACCCTTCTGCTTCTAGGGCCCTTTCAGCTCTGCATGACTGATTCTCCAAATCGTCCAGGTCCTTTGGGTCTCTCTGGGCTAGGTCCATTGTAACAAGGAGTTTCTTCACCTCCGGGTTGAGTCCACTTCGGAAGCGGATCATGAGATCTGCATTGGAGAGGCCTGTCTTGGCCCCTGCATCCTGGAAGTCCTGGCTATAGACGGTGACCGCCTTGCTTCCCTGCTTCATGTGTTCCAACTCCCGGATGGCATCCACCTTCTTGTTGGCGCTGCCGAACCGGACCTTAAACTGCTTTTCAAAGACCTCCCATTTTCCTTCAAAGGGAAATTAAACAGTTGCATTGGTCATGGATGCGTTGGCTTGCTTTAGGTAGTTGGCCGCCCAGCGACCAGCCTTTCCGCCTTTGCAGAAGGACAACACAGGCTGGATAGTTTTCCTGTTGTCCAGTTTTCCAACGTCTTCAGGAGTGACACCTGCCCCCTCTTTTATCCTCAATGCCTTCTGTTCTGAGGCCCAGTTCCTGAACATGGGTAGGAACCTAGCGACATTGTCTGCGTCACCCTTGAAGACAGCGGGCTTTGTGATGACGGCACCTTCATCTTTATTGGCTTTGAAGGCATCCTTAATAGCATTTAGCTGGGCCTGCTGGGATTGTTTTTGATCAATGAGGTGGGAAAGGAGGGATTTGAGGGTGGCGTTGGCGGCAGATTGAGTAGACATGCTGGAGATTCTGGAAGTAGTGGTGTGGGAATCGGTGGTGTCGGTTGGAGATGGAGATTGGTGCAAGAGAACAGAGAGAGGTTGTGGAGTGGCTGGTCCAGAACCTACAGGAGTGGGTGGTGCAGCAAACGGTAAGGCAGCAGAGGCTGTTAGATTGGTTTCTGGTTCAGGAGCAGAGGCAGGACTGGGGAACAGTAGTGGTACTAGTTCTGATCTGTTGTTGAACCAGCAGGCTTGCGGGATTGAGTTCAAAGGATCGGCGTGTGGGCAGGGTTGGAGTTCACAAGTTCTCCAGTTGCTGGTTTCAGGGTTGCAGTGCCAGTGATGTTGGTCTGCGGGATCAACTGTGTGAACAAGATTTGAACAGGGTTTGGAAGCCATGGTGATCTTGCAAGGACAACCTTCCCACTGGTTAGGCTGTCAGTGCAATAAGGATCTTGAGCTAATGTCCTAAAGCGCTGAACACTAAAACTCCAGATATAGAGAGGGCGGCAGCAGAAGTTGTCTAGCAGAGACAATGAAAGAGAAGGCAGAGACAGCAAGCAAAGAGCAAGAGCAAGTCAGGATCCGGTCCCAATGACAAGTTAGATATATTGCAGGTGAGGAGAAACAGAATTAACTACTCACCTGGTCCCAATGACAAGAGGTCAAGATGAGGGACCAGGTGTAAACTGCCTAGCTTATATACTGGAATATGAGTCGCGCAAGAATAAAGAAAGATAATAGGGAACAAGGAAAGAACAATAGTAGTCCAGGTATGGAATAAGAATGAGTCTGGAACGAGTAACTGTTGTATATAAAAGAACAAGGATAACAAAGGAAACAATGGATAAGATGGGTTGTGAAGACGATGTGAAAGAACAAGGATGAGGAAAGAAATGATGAGAATGATGAAGAAAGGGGAACCAGGTATCTGGCAGGCATCAAAGTAACAAATGGGCATCAAAGTGACAAACAGGTGCTAAAAGGGGAATGGGCGCTAAGAAAGGAAAAGACAGGGGGAAAAGCGGCACTTCATGACGCGATACCCATTGATCAAAATGGTGGTATTCAAGCCTTGTGCCTTCAAAAGTTCAACTTTGATCTTGATGGTAATAGTGGCTAGTATGTCAATACCAACCCAGTCAAGAAAGGAGCCAGTCTATGTGCCTGTCCACCCAATTCCACAGGATTCTACTCCCTGATCTCTGTGAGTAGCCTAAGCCCAAAGGAAGGTCTCCCAATCAATCACAAGGCCTGGGAGCGGGGGAGTTAAACTCATCCGTATCAAAATCTCGTGGCCGTGAACTAAGCACAGGCTCTCCGAGGGCCCGCCTTAGCACTCGCATACTCTTCGCTTCACCGCAATCACATATCCCAAGCCTCGCCAACCTGATTTGTTGCAAGCTCATGATGATACTCCCGTATTTGATTACCAGAAGGTGACAGCAGTGTGCATAGATGAGCTTCTCTCCTCGCAAGACACTCGAGCGATGATTATCTGACGGCAAAGAATAGCCTACAACGATGTCCATTTGTTTTGGTGACCAATGAAAGGTATTGGAGACTGAACCTGTGAACGGGCCAAAGACGCAACAAAGCCATGATTCTCATACAGAAAAAACGGCCTGGTTGAAGACCGGGTAAGAAGCAATGAGGCGACGATGTAGGTCGTAGAGTGATATTAGACAATGAGGTCAACCGGGGATGATTAGGTCCGGCCCTTGTTACCCACCCCATAGATCGTTGAGGGTTTCTGAGGCAGTGATGGAAGGTCTCTTGTGGAGACTACCACTGGATGCAAAATAACATATTAGCAGCAGAATTATTTAAGAAATATACAAGGATTACCTTTTGAAAACTTTAGAGAAACAAAAATATTTTTGTAAGAAAATATGCAAAGATTATATTTGGCATCTTGCAACTAAAACCTAATGTCATGGTTATTTAATTCAAGAGTTGCCAAACATATTCCTTTTATATTTTTCTAGCAGAAATATTCTTAGTTTTCTAAAGTTCTCAAAAGATAATCCTTGCATATCTCTTAAATAGTTCTGCTGCCAATATGCTATCTTGCATCCAGTGTACAGATCTCGCCAGCGTGGTGTGAATAAATCACATACGTCCGTGGAAAGGAAACTGATAGATAAAGGCGGTGTAAAAAGATGATGGATATGTCTAATGTGAGTTCGGATGGTCAATTGAGGCGATAGAATGTTAGATGAAAGGGGTAGGTGTCGGGTCTAACAGTGCATCGTGGAGTTCAAGGGCCCTGCTTCGCACAGGATGTTCCTGCAGGTTTACCTGATAAACTTACAGGAGATGTATGCGTTGCAAACCTGCTTGAACGGGGGAAGATATTGGCGTCAGTAATAGCTGGGTATTGATTCAGGAGGTACGAATGGGTTGTGAATGGGTGTGCACGGTCTTCTCCTCTTGCCTTGCAGCAGGAAACATCTTCCACCAGATACAGTATTGCATGTCAAATTGACCAATAAACCACGTGTAAAGGAGAAGGAACGGACCTTGTGCACATGAAATTCCCCGGACCTTGCTGCAAAGACGATCGGTGAGAGTATCCGACGGGTGGCGTTGAGATTATGACAGGTCACAGAACAGGTTTAGGCTTGACTGAAAGGTAGTCATACGGTGTCATTCACACCTGGGAAGATGCATATTTGTGCCGAGTTTGAGTCACATCCTCCATACAGGTTAGATCAATCCTCACCATCGCGCCCGAAGCCATGTTACTGAACCTTGAAGTCCATGTCCAGAGAGAATCGTACTATGCCCAACACTCGTTTACCTCCCAAAATGGGAGAGGTGTACTGTTTTTTAGCTTGGCTATCATACAACTTCTTCTCGAGCAAGCCTTTTGCCTGATAATTGGGACGGCTAGCATCGCCATAGATTGTAAAACTTGTTGAAATTTATGACAAGGATGATGTATGATAGTCGGGTCTCTGACTCCACCTGTATGAAGTACTTTAATGTGTCATTGTGAAGGAATTAGGAAGGATTGGTAAGGTTTGGATCCTGCAAACGGGCCAAGTACAAAGGAGTGATGGCAGTCGAATAACAAGCGCCACTGAAGCGCCGGTGTGACAACCTGGATAATGGTACGTGACTCACGTCACTCGCCGCTTCCTTCGTAGAAAACACAATACACCCAGCAATACTCCGGAGCACAGCCCCCTCTAAGCTGCCGGAACTCACGTGGTTTTGAACTCTGCCTGCTTGCTCGCGGTCAATTCTCTAAGTCCCTGCTTTGCCAACATATCTCCTGCATGTCGGCACTCTGTGGTTACTTATGTACATTTTCTTTCAAAGTGTTATTTTTGAGGAATAAAGATTTTGTCATGAAGTGCCGCTTTTCCCCTATCTTTTTCCTTTTTTAGCGCTGTTATGGACCGTCTACACAGATTGCTGCACGCAACTAGTGCGATTTTAAGTCTTACGCAACGTCACACGAAACTAACACAATTGTTCTCGGTTGGGACTGAGAATGCAAAATATCTACTACAGAGATATACTAGATACTTGTAGCTACTTCTGTAGTAACTAATAGTATGCTAATATATAAAAGAACACTTACTATCACTTGAGGGAACTTAAGAGAGACCTTAAGTACTTGAAAACTACGGCTCGGAGAGCTCGGGGATCGCTTAAAACACTCGAAAAAGCGCAGGGACAGCAGGAGGAGCTAAGGCTCAACTCTGGAGACTTAAGACACAAAAAACAAAGGGGAAGACAACGAAATATCTAGGCTGAGGTTTCGAGAGAAACCTCAGGCCTTTTATACTATTTTCTACCTACTTGCACAGCTTATTTACGAGTCCTAGGGATTCAGTGAATCCCTGGACTTAACAGGCCTCGGCGGCAATTTCCCCTAGTAGGCTGTGCGCGGGACGCCCATTGTGAGCCTCCGGTACAGCTTTGCGGGTGTCATGGGACTAATCCAGTTCATCTCTGGGGTCCCTCAGCACAGAACTTTTACAATAAATAATGAAAACCTCGGAAATTAATGGGTCCCGGGGGGAATAGTCTTGGAAGTGGAGTACTTTGAGGACCCCGAGAGCATCTCCAGCCAGAGGGACACCAACCTCGCTCGTGTGACCTTGACGCGTGGTCTAAGCGGCGGTTTGTCGGTGTTCCTCAGCAGTTTGCGGGGTCCCAGAGGTCCTACTGGTTGAACATGACACATCTCGGAATTTGGCGCGCGTTCGGATATACGGATAATGAAGGTCACGATCCGTAACATGAGCCCTAAGCCTTCCAAAGCCCTCTGCAAAGGCTGGGCTAGGCTTTTCAAGCCCCGGGCTGGGCTTGGGCTTCTCAGGGCTCAAGCCTGAGCCTGCACATCACTAGCCAGTGGCAGTGGCACTGAATATGAGGGATGTCTCCCCGGCTGTTCAAGTTCTCACGGGTTTTGCTAGTACTGGCTCTAATGTTCCGCTGGAGTCGTCAGTCGATGGGTCACTCGCGTTACAGCCGCTGAGTTATCATTCAAGCAGATATAAACTGTACGTAGATTTAGAAGTTTGATCATGAGGAACGTGAAATGTACGTGACAAATGTGAAAATCTACACGAAGTACGTGAATCTGCACGTGAGTTACGTGAACTTAGACAATGAGGTACGCGATTTCAGACGTTTGGTACGTGAGTCTGGCCACTAGGTATGTGAATTAGAATGTGAAGTAAACTACTTGCAATGAGGCGTGGATGAGCTTCAGAGTACAAATCAAAGAGAGAAGTGATCACTGCTGTGATCTTGGCGAGTGGTCGACAGTGACGAGCACGTTGTGAAGTCGACATCCACCATCGATACTCCCAATTTTTTTTTTTTCATGAAATGGCTCAAGTCTCGAGGAAGTGGTCCCGCCACGAGACATAACACTTGAGGGACTGTGACGGACCGACTGAATGAACTCAAAAGTATTGATGTATAGGCCCAGTGAAGAGTATCTCTCGGCGCCAAACACGAGTCATCCATACAAGATACCTCCGCCCGAGCAAATATGGCTCTCTTCAGTCGTTAATCCAATTTTTTTGTAAGTGTAAGAGCAGGGGAGGTGTTGTAAGTACGTATATTACTGACTCCTACGGGGATGGGAGTGAGTCTGGAGAGAAGGCGGATCAGGTCGGCATTACTGACTCACCATGGTCCGAAATCCTTGAATATCTGTAAGACGGCGAGCAATACGGGACTCGGAGTCTTGTATTTTTCCACGCCAACAGGGAGCACCTACAGCAATCTAGGAGATATTACCCGCCGTGGTTATGTCCTACAAAAGGCTATGAGTATGGTAGCTGTGCCCATCATGAACGTGAATTTGGTACGTGACGGTACGTGAATTTAGCATGCCCCCCACCCACGGGCCAAACCATCCGCGGTATTTTTTGTGCCCATCAAGGTAAATCAAATCTACACAAGTTGTTCACCCTCAAATTCTTTTCCAAGTAACAGAAACATGTACAGAAGGTTCGATGATCACCTATACGCTAATTCCACTCCGCCCGCCTCGACGTCGGATCCTCGTCCATTCAACGTGGAGTCATCCCACGAATTGTTAATATAAAGAATGATTTATGTTGGAAAAGGAACGCAGGGATCGGCGTCATCGGAAGATGTTTCGGCCACTCTTCGGGGGAGGTCAAGGTGGGGTTGAGGGTGGATTGCAGTGAATTTGGAGGTGATTGAGGAGTTTATGAGGAGGCTCGAGGTGGTTTTGAGGTGGTTTCAAGGTTCTGATACGTAGATGTTGAGTTTAGAATTGCCGACGTTCACAAATGGATCGATCCGCGCGGGTTAGTAACACGGAAGGCGGTCATGCTCATGATCTCTCACATTGATGGAGAAGTTTCTTATCATCGCCCCCAAACAGGTCTCTTTCTTTGATCGACTCCAGAAATGGGCCAGCTTTTCTACCATGCAGAGATCACTACCCATTATTTTCATTCGAACCTACAAACACATCCAATAAACAATGTTGGCCATCCTCTTCAGTGTCGTCTGGGAAATGGTAGAACCTGCCTGAGGTTCCAAACCATCAGCCGGGGAGAACCGGCATACAAAGAGTTGCAAATACCATTAAGTGTCACGATTTGTGTGAGTATCCCATGGCTGGGGCTTAGACGTACAGCGAACGATGCGAAACAGGCCAAGGGCGGTGTAGATAATCGACTAGAACCTGAGAGCGAATAGGCGAAAGACATTGAGAGCAAAGGCTATCGATACAGCCTGAGAGGCTCCCTTCCATGACAGTCCTCGGTTGTACCAATACTCTTGAGGGTATTTCAGATAGAAAGGATAGCATAATTAAAGTCAATAGCAAACCATTAAACAAGGATATCGTTGCCAATTCCGATTGACGATTCATAGGTGTTCCTGGAAGTCGATCAACAAAATGATCGCTTAGATGAGATAATTGGTACTACTTGCTGGCATTCCTTCACCCCAAGCCAAACAAATAGCACTACCACCGCACGTCCGCGCTTGTTCGAATCTGGATGTTGAGAGGTTGAAGAGATCCCTGTGCTGTGACTTCCTGGACGGTCGTGGATCCTTGTCAGTTGAGTTAAAACGGCTCGTGAATGAGTTGAATCGAATATACATTGATCGCAGTCCTTTTGTTGGCAGGCCCCTCTACTGCAGTGGAATCCCGAGCACCTTCGAGAGCCTAGTCGACCACGGGGAAGTTGAAGATCTAGTGGAGGGCGTACATTGATATTCTGGGGCGTACTATGTAAATACATATTTCTCCAGCCTGCTATTCCTTTACCTCGTATGACGAGAGCTAACAGACCAAACTCTACTTATGGCACTTGAGCGTGTCCACCGAGCTCTCGACCTATTTGCCAACACGCATATATCCCGGGCTTGGAAACTAAGATATTCAGGGCCTTTAGTGAGGTTTTCAGGTTTGAATATCGAACAAATACCTGTGATATGTTGGGTCCAGCGCCCAGAGCAAAAACCCAACCAGTCCGACATGGTGGCAAGAAGAAAGGCTAGCCACGTAACGGTTTCCAGCTCATCGTGCTAGTACTTGAGCCGGCACTTGTTCCCCAAGCACAATGGTTGCTTCGGTCTCTTTCGTACTACACTCACCCTCCATATTCGTGCCTCGCCAATCATGTTACATCCTTAAAAATCTTGTTGAGGTCGGGAAGCTTTTACCAATTTTCATTATTTGGGTGGTTACTACCAAGTTTCTTATCTTCATTGGTCTCCCAAGTTGTCGCTAAAGTCGGGGTCCTGGCCAATGGTGGGACCTCACCTTACCAGAGACTTCAACGGCTCATCATGTATTTTCGTTTCCGTCGAACCCGCTTGATGGTAGCCTTGCGACTTGTAGCTTGGGGAACTTCCCTGCATCATGATATCTCCCTCGAATAAGGATTCCAAAATCCTCTTGTGATGCAGGTTGATGTACTGATGTACTGCATCCATCTGTTCGTGATCGTGGGAGGCGACGTTGATGCATTGCATTGAGTACTTAGTCCCACATTCCACCCTGTAACTGAGACATGAAAAAGTCTGCGGTGTTGAACCCAGCATACCCACCCAGGGCAAGGGCTGACAGAGAAAGGGTGGAGTTTGTGTACAGAGCAAACAAGGCGATGGTAAGCATTATCATTTCATCATCCAACTTTATTCTTGACTAGTATGGCTACAATATGTCACAAAGATTATGTACAAACCTTCAGTCTTTCTAGACTCGCCCTATCATATGAAGGTTGGAGACAGCAATTATGATAGGACACCTGATCTCACTGGTAATGTTTGCTTTCTTCTCCCAGCTTCTATTTGCACAGGGGTGGATGACACGTTCCGTACACCACGAGTAGTGACCAACGTCAAATCACGCAAGGAACTGATATAACAAGATGCCGATCGAAATGAGAATTCAACAAAAATATACGTTAAGTACTTTCGTAGTATGAGGTTATTGTTAAATACTCGTTAGGACGAATATAATGTCATGAGAATTCACACAGGGATGAACGTGTGGTAAAGAAAACTGAGCTGAGTAAAAGCAGGAGTAACTGGGTACAAAGTAGTAAAAATAACGAGGTAGTCCTTTCCAGACGTTGGTGTCTACCTTATTCACTACCTGAGATAACAGGAAGCTGTACCTAAAAGTATATAGAGAGAAGAGAATGTAAATACAGTGCTATTACAATAGATAGATTTGCACAGTACAAAGGCTGAGCCGTACGGGCTTCAAGGTAACGCCCGAACGAGCCCGTGTAACGCAGGTTGCGGGCGCCCGAATAAGCCTGTATAGCGCTGTTTATAAACGTCCGAGTGAATAGTAGAACATGGCAATGGCGCTCAAGACCTGTGCCCCCTGACGTCCAATACAATGCCAAATGTAGTGGTTTGTGGTGCCGCACCACCGCTTTCGTACATGATTAGGGCGTCAATACGTAGCGGGAACGATTGAATAGACACAGCGACGTCGCAGGTTCAGAAAGACTCGGGATGGGCAGTGAAAGTTTTTATGGTCCTCCCGAAACTATTTGTCGCGGTTAGGTGAGTTATTGCCCTGATTATCACGTTGAATCATGACAGTGGAGCTCACCACTTGACCCTGAGTGTGTTAATTGTATCTGAGGCCATTTACTAGACTTGGCAGCTATCAATGTCTCTATTAGTGCACTCAATCTTTGGGGCTCTATACTGGATATTCAGATTGAAATCAACAGGTGAATGTCGGAAATGGAAGATGCCTTAGCAGACAATGACAATTCAACAGAACTCTATGAGGTGCCTCCAAGTATCAAGGTGCTTAACACCCCCGGCTATTAGAGTACCTGTGTGCTCCATGCCATATGCCATGCTTTCTATTCACTATTATTGATCTTTCTCAGCTTTACTTTTTACTTTTACTGTCTCCTGTAAACTCTAACTCACCTATTTTACAGAATATACAGTCATAAATTTGCAATATGTGACCAACACATCCTAGTCTTTATTGTAACCATGCAATATGTGTTCCACATCGAGCCCAATGTGTCCACAACAAATATATTGGCCCTACATGTTCCCTGACATATGGCCTAAATATTGTCACCATGTTGCCATGTTATGTGACCCATGTTGTCCCAACACTGGTTCAATGTTGCAACTACATAACAACTTGACTATACCTCCCACCTCCCACAGTGCTCCTCATTGTTGCCATCCTTGTCCTTGTCACAGTTTGACACTGGCTCTTCCAGAATCTCTGCCTGGTTGTACTCTTGACCAAAAGAAACTGTATTCACACTGATGAGAAGTATGTACAGCAGTATGTTACAGTATCCCAAGTGATCAAATAAAAAAATAGCCTGGGCACTGCCAATTCACTACTTCCTCTGACATTCACCAACCCTTGCCGATGTGAGGGCAGCACTGTGATAAGTGAGCTTGTTAGTAACAATAACAATGTAAGAGCTTTATATGAGGGGCTTGCCTTGAGTCAGTGAAAGGGTCCTGAAAATTCTAAGTCTGAGTGGACTTAGTGGTTCAGAGGAAAGTGGTCAATTGCTGACATGGATGGAGGATTTGGGATGTTTCAGTTGCTTTGGTCATTTTTGGATTTTGCTTGAACTGCTGGATTCACAAGGTAGGAGCACTATGTCCAAGTCATTATGTTGTCACAACATTGAACCAGTGTTGGGACAACATGGATCACATATATGGCAACATGGTAACAATATCCATGTAATGTGTAACATCACTATATTTCGATTATGTTGTGGACACATTGGGCTCAATATGGGGCAAACATTGTACTGTTAGGATAAAAACATGCATTGGTCACACATTGTTAAATTCTAGCTGTGTAGACAGTGCTCAACACTTGTAACACTGATGAGAAGTATAGGGTCCATTACCAGAATAGAGATGATGGAGCACATGGTATTCAAGATTTTGGTGCCACAACATTGCTTCTCTGAGTGGTAGAGTGAATGGTTTATGTTTAATGAATTGAGACCAACTCTTTGACAAATATAGAGCATGGTACCCACACCACTCTCACAAAACACCTCAATCCCAGATTGATCTCGCTTGTGTATTTGTCTCATGTTTGTTAATTCTTCTGGGCCTTCTCTACACAAGCAGCACACATAAAAGCCCTCAGCTCAATTTCTGGTAAGCATCATTTCTTGTGCTTTCTGTGCCCTTTGTTGATCCAATGCCCTCTCAAGGTAGCCCCAAGGAATCTGTGGCTCACTTCCTTATGGTTGAGATTGCCATTGTCCAGCCAATTGCCAACCTCTTGGTAAGTAAATAAATGTGAATTCTATATCCATGCATTCTGACATGCCTCTTAATTTAGCCTATGTTTCTCATATATGGTGAGCGTCTAATTGGCACCATCCCTCAATATCCTGACATTTGCCCAAACAGGGATGTATATAATAACATTTGGTCTCTGCATGCATGTTCTTTACCACAGGGGCAGCTCTAGTTTACGGCTATATCTCATCTGCACCATCTTATTGTTCACCTTTGCAAGCCTCTACATTGCATCAGAAACATTTGGCAGAACACGACAGGCCATTATTGACTTCCATGCAGCAAAGACTCAAGACCTCAGGCCTTTGATAGAATACTCAAACCAAGATAGCTTGAAGTTTGTTTGGGTGTATGTTTTGTTTGACTTTAGTGGCATGACCCAATCTTTCTGATAGAAATCTCCTCACGCTAGAGTTGTATCTAACTTCGGCCCCACATCCATGTTGTGTGTTCTGATTACCTCAATTTGGACTGTACTTCTCAGTACTAACTCTTTTCTAATAGTGCTCTAGCTGATACAATGCTTGTGTGTATACTATCTTGCAAGATATGTCAGACTCTTACTTCCCTTAGATTCACCGGTGTTATGTTCTTTGGGGATCTAGCAAGACTGTACTATTTACTCTTGGACTTGTGGGAATCACACTAAATGGTATGTACCACTATGATTGTATGAGCTCCTGGAGTGACCGGTTCAACACTGATAAACAGTTTGTTACTTCAGGAATCTCGTTTGCAACTGCATTTCTGGGTTCTATTGCAATGAATGATTTCATCAAGTTCCAAGATGTGTTCTATATCAATCTGAATATTGACCGTGGAGACCAAATTGCAATAGCAGTGTTTAATGCAGTACTGTCACTTTTGGCAGGTGAGTGCCTAAGACTCCTTAGGATGAGTGTTTCATTCTAATGGTTTATACCCTAGCAGGGAGAATCTGGTGGATTAGTCGTGAGGTGCGACAACACATGGGAATGCCAGCCCGTGCAAGGTATCAAGAAATCATCACTATCATGTATGTCCACTGGTGTCAATGTATTTCTCCTCAATGACCTTTTGCAGCCTTGAGTCAGGGATATTGTTCCCAACTGCCTTGATTGCTGCAATCATAGCACCTATTATCCTTGACCCAAACTTGCAGGGCACACTTCCCATTGACATGGGCTGCATTGCATGCCTAATGGCAGTATGTGCTCATATTTCTTCTATAAAATACATTTTGACAACTATTGTAATGCTCTAGGGACTAGCACCTACTTTAATCATTGTCCGAGTTGGGTATGGAAAATCCATTGACAGTGTGCAACAGATGGTCTCACATCACTTTGCTGAGCATGAAACTCACCAGGAGGTGGGCATGCAGGCATTATAAACAACTCTGGATGTTTGCTCCTGCCCCCTGTTGAATCCGCGGCCTAGATGTTAATCAGTCCTGGTTCACTTCTCCCGCACTATGACTATGCAGAACAGTACTTTGTGACTGTTTCATTGTTCTATATGCTCCATATGTACAATTCCAATTAGATATCTCTTTATGGTAGTTATATTCATTCCGCATGTATATAAGCTGGTAGTTCTCTACGTGTATCTACAGTGTGCTTGAGCTTCTACGTCTCGCTAGGCCTGTCACCAGCCCGTGTATGTCTTGCAAGCAGAGAATACACAGGCCTGCAAAACGGAAGCAAATTTGCCAACAGACATTTTAGGGATTTGCCGAACTCGATATGGGAAGCAACCCATTACTAATTAAAGTAGGATAGTTCCACGTACCTTATTTGGTAACCACGTTGTACCTCTGATCACCGAACATGTCGTGTCAATGGAAGCTCCTCCACCTTTGCAATCGTAAATACACTCTATTATTCACCCAGATAACTTTCTAACTCTGAGCTAATGTCTAGAGCTAAACCTAAACGACGGCTGCGTACCAAAAACCCCTTCAGCCAGCAAACCTTTAACTGCTACAAGTCTCGACTCGCAGAATCAGTTACCACTTCCACTGCAATCACCTCCTGCCACTGACTCTCAAGCGAGCTCAGTAAGCAAGAAGCAGTCGAGGCAGGCGAATCCATTCACACTCCAGCCCCAATTCAAGACACAAGCACAAGGAAATGCTGCTACACCTCAGAGTACGATACTCCAGTCTGCATCAACCCTTGCTTTCAATTTGGACCTGGTGGCGAATACACCTGAACTTCTTATTGGCACGCCTTCTACCCCAGCTGACAGCAGCGCTGCATCTTTTTCTCCTCAAACTCCAGCTGTTTCTCTGTCTACACCATCATTTACACACGATCCATTGTTCAGTGTCAATGAAACCCCGTACAGCCCTCTGGTGGACTCAATGGGTCTCGAAGCTATGACACTAGAATCGCCGTTCATCCCGAATCAAAGTGCTGAGTCTGAGGAGAGAAAAACGAGGAAACCTTAACGTACTCTGCGCGAGAAAACCCAGGATATTCTTCAGCTCCTCAAGGAAGACGGCTTGTCAGTTTGGGAGCTCATCGAGGCTGTTCTCTCTATGTCAGTGTTTGAGTATTACGTTGTTGGGCTTCATTGGCAGGACACTAACCGTATTGAGCGGCTCCTTGATAACCTTTGGCGATCAACCCCGATTCGAGAACGCATGTCAACCTGGATGCACCCCTACGTGCTGAACCTTGTATCGGGGCTTGTCAACTCAGAGCTTCAGGCGATAAAGTCGAAATTCTACTTTTATTCAAATGAAGTTACCGCAGAGGTCTTGCAAGCATACGACTTCCAGAAAGATCTGAACGTGGTACGAAAATCAGCACCCACCTGGGACCGAATCATCCAGTCAGCAACTGACTCTTGGGGGAAGCCCGACTGCTACAAGCTAAACTCTCTGGTATCTGTCTCTTGCATCGTCAAACGGAGTGTTATTCATATAGTGTGCACCATTTTCTAGGGGATAGACGTTACTGCGCAGGTCCTTCACATGGTCTCTCCGGACTACCAACTCAAGAATCTGTTCAATAAATCTCGATGGGAGCAGTGGAAGATCTTCCAGATTGCTCCAGCCCTGTTCCATCTGGCTATGAATCTGGTATAGCACTATGGCTCGATACGACAGCCTGGCTCCTTGTCCCATCTGTTCAACCTGCTGGACAAGAAGCGGCTCAGAAGTGACAAGCCAGACTATCACGCACTTGCCGCTGCCTGTAGTCAAATTATGGATGGCATCATTTTTGCTGGTTGGAAGCGGAAGATTCCCCCTCAATACTCATCACTTGCTCAATTTCTCTGTCAAAACCTTCTGCGGACACAATGCCAAACATAGCCAGTGAAATTCTTTATGAATTCGCATGCCCTATGCCTCCCGTAACGCCTCCTCCACCACCTAGACCCCGTAAGTCCAACAAGCGGACTGCCACTGATACGGCAACGTTTACATCTTCTTCCAATCCTCTTCCCACTTCCGCCTCCACTGATTTACCCGAATCTGCCCCCCTTTCCAATTATCCTGATCGTGATATTCTTCATCAAAATCTACGATTGATGACTCGTGATTTCCTCTTCGTGCGAGAATTAGAGAATGCGACAAAAACCGGAGATATTGGGAGGATCATAGATATATCGCCCGAATTGATGGCTGTATTCCGAGGAGCTGGGTCAGCAAAATACGCGATGGAACTCCTCTATTTCCTCAATAACTTGAAGCAGATATGGCCAGAAGAATTCAAGTAAGTGCTGCAACCCACACTGCTTGTTACTCCCGTTCTGACAGTGTAATAAGGAAATCGTACTCAACAACATGCTTGTCAACTTTGAAGGTCACAAGGATTTGTTTCACAGCATGGATATGAAGATTGAGCATCTTATCAATGAGATCAAGGTATCTATCGAACCCTTCTATGCTCTCAAATCTGCTTATCATGCTTCTCAGAAATTATATGCTGCGAAAGGTATATACGCTTCTTGGGACTGCCTCGGAGATTATGCCGCAGCGATCAAATCTCTCATTGCTATCAAGAAAGCCATGCGTACGATGAGGGAGACAGCATATCATAAAAAAGAACACTCCAACGTGGATACGAGTACATTGGTTTGGAGGGTGGTTAACGCGATTGAGGATTCGGAGCTACTGGATTTTATTCCAGATCAAAAAGTTGATGTCGAAGTAAAGTCAACACCTGACCTGGTGGCAGAGGGATGGGATAAGGTACGAAAGACAACAATACCGGTGTACAATGAGAATATGGGAGTGTTCTGAGGGTCAGAGCTAGATGGCACATTGGAAGAGGAAGAGGACTGTCATGAAGTGCCGCTTTTCCCCCTATCTTTCTCTTTCTTAGCGCCCATTCTCCTTTCAGCGCGTGATTGTCACTTTGACGCCTACCAGATACCCGGTTCCCCTCTCTTCATCATTCCCATCATTTTCTTCCTCATCCGTGTTCTTCCACATCGTCTTCACAACCCATCTTATCCATTGTTTTCTTTGTTCTCTTTGTTCTTTTATACACAACAGATACCTGTTCTGGACTTGTTATTATTCCATACCTGGACTACTATTGTTTCTCCCTTGCTCCTTATTATCTTCCTTTATTCTCATGCGACTCATATCTCAGTATATAAGCCAGACAGTTTACACCTGGTCCCTCATCTTGACCTCTTGTCATTGGGACCAGGTGAGTAGTTAATTCTGTTTCTCTTCACCTGCAATATATCTAATTTGTCATTGGGACCAGTTCTTTTACCTGCTCTTGCTCTCTGCTCGTTGTCTCTGTCCTCTCCATCGTTGTCTCTGCTAGACGACTCCTGCTGCCGCTGCTTCTGCATCTGAGTCTTAGTGTCTAGCGCTTTAGGACATTAGGTCAAGATCCTTATTGCACTGACAGCCTAACCAGTGGGAGGGTTGTCCTTGCAAGATCATCACGGCTTCCAAACCCTGTTCAAATCTCGTTCACGCAGTTGATCCCGCAGACCAACATCACTGGCACCTCAACCCCAAAACTAGCGACTGGAGAACTTGTGACCTCCAACCCTGCCCGCACGCTGATCCTCTAAACTCGATTGCACAAGCTCGCCGGTTCCCCGACGGATCAACACTAGTACCATTACCGTTCCCCAGTCCTACCCCCGCTCCTGAACTAGAAACCGATCTAACAGCCTTTGCTGCCTTACTGTTTGCTGCACCACCCACTCCTGTAGGTTCTGGACCAGCCACTCCATGACCTCTCTCTGTTCTCTTGCACCAATCTCCATCTCCAACCGACCACTGACTCCCATACCACTACTTCCACTATCTCCAGCATGTCCACTCAATCCGCCACCAATGCCACCCTCAAATCCCTCATTTTCCGTCTCGTGGATCAACAACAGTCCCAGCAGGCCCAGCTAAATGCCATCAAGGACGCCTTCAAAGCCAATAAAGATGAAGGTGCCGTCATTGCGAAGCCTGCCGTCTTCAAAGGCGATGCAGATGATGTTGCTAGGCTCCTACCTATGTTCAGGAACTGGGAATCGGAACAGATGGCATTGAGGATAAATAAGGGGGCAGGTGTCACTGCTGAAGATGTTGGGAAACTGGACAACAGGAAAACTATCCAGTCTGCTTTATCCTTCTGTGAAGGCGGAAAGGCTGGTCACTGGGCAGCCAACTACCGAAAGCAAGCCAACGCATCCACAACTGATGCAACTGTTCAATTTCCCTTTGAAAGAAAATGGGAGGTCTTCGAAAAGCAGTTTAAGGTCTGGTTCGGCGCTGCCAATGAGAAGGTGGACGCCATCCAGGAGTTGGAACACATGAAGCAGGGTAGCAAGGCAGTCACCATCTATAGCCAGGACTTCCAAGATGCAGAGGCCAAGACAGGCCTCTCCGACGCCGATCTCATGATCCGCTTCCGGAGTGGACTCAACCTGGAGGTAAAGAAACTCCTTGTGACGATGGACCTAGCCCAGGGAGACCCAAAGGACCTGGATGATTTGGAGGATCGGTCATGCAGAGCTGAAAGGGCCCTAGAAGCAGAAGGGTTCAGCACTCGGAAACGCACCGAGACCACCACCACCATCAGTGCCACTGTTCCCACTCATGCCACCCAGACCAACCCTGTTGGGGGTAATGGCAAGACCTGTGAGGACTTCATGAGGGCCATGCGTAACTGCTGCTATGGCTGTGGTGCAACAGACCACACCAAGACCCAGGGGAATCACGGTCAGGAGCGGTGCCATCACCGCAAACGCTTTGGACATCGCACGTCCGTATGCCAGGACAGGTTTCTGGGGCGTATGCCAGGTTTAGGTCTTAGGCCCGCCAGGGTTGTCAGGATCAACTCGGCAGTCCCCTTCACCCTGTTCCCAGGAGAGACAGTCAACATCAGCGCCTCTCCACCTGCTCCTACCACCACCATCACTTCCACCGTTCCCTCTACAGTCTCCGCCTCATACACCCCCAGTTCTGATGCCGTAGTTCATATTGCTGCCCTCCAGGACTCCCTCAACCGGCAGAACACGATGATCCAACAGCTTATGGGTCAAAAGGATTTTTAAAGCGGGTGTCTGCCTTTGCCGCAGTGAAGACACCCACACCAGTTCCTTTCTATGCAACTTCCTCATATGATACTATTCACTCCTGTACAATATCTACTACTCACGAAATAGACCCTCTCTCTCACCACTTCCACATACAAGTGAAATTAAAAGGAAGACAGCATCAGACGGAAACTGTGGCCATGATTGATAGTGGGGCAACTGCCCTATCTTATGGAAAATCCTTTGTCTCAACTCATCGAATCAGCACCTCCCCTCTGCGACATCCCATCTGAGTTCATAACATCGACGGGACCCTTAACCAGGCTGGAAGTATCACACACTTTGCTCGACTTGGACTTACCGTAGATGGTACGAGACCTGGACGGACTTTTTGGTTACGAAACTGGGAGGAGAAAACATTATACTGGGGCTTCCTTGGTTACGGAAGACCAACCCACAGGTGAACTGGGAGAAGGGACGAGTTTCAGTGCCCAAGCCCAAAGTAACGATAGAAAAAGTAGAGGATGAAGACTGGTGGGCAGGCACGGGTAACCCACCCCTCTCTGACTTTGTTATTGAATCCATCCACGCATCTGTCATTGAAGACCCTCCTGCAGATCACAAAGCTAGTCCACCTCTCTATCACGTCAGGGCAAATCGCATGACGCAAAGAGCTCTAGTAAAGAAGGGTATCTTGGAAGACTGTCATGACGACTTGTGGATCGCAGCTGGATACACCTACTCGCAACAAATCGCAGAAGAAGCCAGCAGGAGTAAGCCGAAGCAGACATTCGAGGAGATGGTTCCCCCAGAGTATTGGGGGTCCAGGAAAGTATTCTCGGAAGAGGAGTCAGAACGCCTGCCAGCTCACAAGCCTTGGGACCACACCATCGAACTCGTACCAGGAGCCCCTCAGATGATGAAAACCAAGGTTTACCCACTCTTGTTCAACGAACAGGAAGAGCTCGACAAGTTCCTAGAAGATAACCAGTGCAAGGGTTACATCCGTCCCTCCAAATCCCCTCTAGCCTCACCAGTCTTCTTCGTCAAAAAGAAGGATGGCAAACTGCGCTTCGTCCAGGACTACCGAAAACTCAACAAATACACAATCAAGCACCGCTACCCTCTACCTCTTGTCACCGACATAGTCAACCGTCTGCAAGGAGCAAAGTACTTCACCAAGTTCGATGTTTGTTGGGGCTACAACAACGTTTGGATTAAGGAGGGGGATGAATGGAAGGCCGCTTTTGCGACGAATCGAGGGTTGTTTGAGCCCAAGGTTATGTTTTTTGGTCCCACAAATTTCCCTGCCACATTCCAATCGCTCATGAACTCCATCTTTGCCGACTTGATTGCCCTAGGGAAAGTTGCAGTATACCTGGACAACATTCCCATCTTCACCAGCACCTTGGAGGAACACCGAGTCCTGGTCAAGGAAGTTCTCGCTCAGCTTCAGAAACACGACTTATACCTTTGTCCCAAAAAATGCCAGTTTGAACAGACAGAGATGGAGTATTTGGGACTTATTATCAGCAAAGGACAGGTACGAATGGACAGAGACAAGGTTAAGGCAGTTCGAGACTGGCCTATACCCCGCAACCTCCGGGACGTTCGAGGATTCCTAGGCTTTGCAAACTTCTATCGACACTTTATCCGAGACTTTGCCAAGATTGCACAACCCCTCAACAACTTGACCCAGAAACATATCAGCTTCAACTGGGGTACTCAACAACAGGACGCCTTTAACCAACTTCGCACCGCTTTCACCTCCGCACCTGTCCTCACCCTCTGGCACCCAGATCGACCCACACAAATCGAAGTAGACGCCTCTGGATCCTAACATCAACACCAATGGAGTCGCCGACATCTACTACCAAGAAATTTCCACCTGCACAGCCTACCGATGCGTTTCATCTCAGACCGGGGACCACAGTTCAACACCAAACTCATGAGGGTGCTTCTAGGACAACTGGGGATCAAAGGCAGCTTCACCTTGGGATACCATCCTCAGGCCAACAGACAGACTGAAAGAGCCAACCAGGAGGTCGAGAAGTACCTGAGACTGTACACAAACTATCGACTAGACGATTGGTCAGAACATCTGCCCCTCGCTGAGTTCATTTTAAACTCCCGCACTCACTCTGCTCACCGCCTCTCTCCATTCGAGCTCCTCTACGGCTACCTTCCCCTTTTCAACATCCCGGTAGGAAGGAGGTCAGGCGTGATGCAGGCGCAGCACTGCACATGACAAAACGGCATATGAAGGAGGGCTTTGAATGGGGGAAAAGGAAGGCTCATCAGTTTGGCATGGGGGACTTCGTGTGGCTAGGCAGGTTGGAATTTAGGCTGAAGCAGTCAAGCAAGAAGCTGGGAGATCAGAGTCTGGGCCCATTCGAGATCTTGGAGAAGATTGGGGACCTGGACTACCGACTGGACCTACCAGAAGAACTGGAACGGCACCACCCCATTTTCCATATCGACAAACTTTACCCTTTTAAAGGTAACCTAGTAAATGGGCTGCTGCCAGAACTGCCCGGACCTATAGAGTTGGAGGACGAAGACAAGCCAGAGTATGAGGTGGAGGATGTCATGGACCGCCAGTACAGATGGAGACGACTGGAATACCAGGTAAAGTGGAAGGGTTATGCGGAGTCAGAGAACACCTGGGAGCCCGCACAGAACCTGAAGAATGCCCCTCGGATAGTTAAGCAGTTCCACAAGAAGTTCCCCGCTGCAGCAGGACCAGCCTACTGAGAAGGGGCCTAGTCATCAAGGACAATGAATCCTAGAAGGGGGGTAATGTCATGAAGTGCCGCTTTTCCCCCTATCTTTTCCTTTCTTAGCGCCCATTCCCCTTTCAGCACCTGATTGTCACTTTGACGCCCATTTGTTACTTTGACGCCTACCAAATACCCGGTTCCCCCTCTTTCCATCATTCCCATCATTTCCTTCCTCATCCTTGTTCTTTCACATCATCTTCACAACCCACCTTATCCATTGTTTCCTTTGTTCTTCTTGTTCTTCTATACACAACAGTTACTCGTTCCAGACTCGTTCTTATTCCATACCTGGACTACTATTGTTTCTCCCTTTTTCCTGTTTCTCCTTACCTGCAATATATCTAACTTGTCATTGGGACCAGTTCTCTACCTGCTCTTGCTCTCTGCTCGCTGTCTCTGTCATCTCCCTTGTTGTCTCTGCTAGTTGACTTCTGCTGCCGTTGCTTGATCAACAAGCTGATGATCACCAAGAATCCTCTGCAGAGGCCGTATGTCCCTTCATCGATCCTCGCGGTGCTCGGCCAGCCGCCAATTCCATAACTTGACATGTAGCTGGTGTCAGACAGAAATTGGAGTACGGTACTTCTTTCTCTGTGTAGATGTTCCTTCAGCTTCATTGTCATCCTCACTCGATGCTTCGGTGCTCTGACCCTCGGGCCGGTTGAAAGATGGTTTGTAGACGGGGCTGGGGAGGAAATTGTTGAGATTGAAGCCGTTGTTGTGACGATCACAACAGAAGGGCCCATGGTAGTCGAGTGCTATTCACCTGATGTGTTAACAATAGCAGTCGTAACGGGGAAGTAGCACATACCACTTGGAGACTCATCTTCCAGATAATCTTTGAAGAACTTGCGGATACACAAGGTGTCGTCATTCAAGAGCCACGCCATTGAGTACGCCGCACAATCCCGTACATTGGACTTCTCATCTAGCTTTGCTCGGGGCCTGTCCGGATCATCATTGAACGTTGCTTGGTTCTCTTCGAATTCTTCCAGTAAGAGAGACCTCACCCACGGCTCGTATAAGATAAGAAATAAACCGTGTTTTGACAGTTTGCGAAGTGCACGCCCTCGTCGTTGTCCAGCATCAGCAGCAGTCAGTGGAATGTCTACATTGACAACAATGTCAACGTCCAGAAAATCGATACCCTAACAAGGCATAGAGGGTCAACTAGCATGTTTGGATGTTCTGTATTAGATGCTTACCGTAGACTCGCTGGTGGTCAACAACAGAACACGACATGGACCACCTGGTGTTGTAAAGTCTTCATGAGCTTCAGCCAGAAACTCCGCTGACATACAGCTGTCATAGAACCTAACAATCTTCTTCTTCTCCACGGGCAGGTTGTCTGGAAGTAAGCCACATAGATGCCTAAGAACCTTTAGGAGGAGGCTAATCCTATCAAAGAAAAGCAGAATTTGTTTCTGGTTAGTGAGCAAGAACAGCCTCGTGAGAACAAAGCCAAAGTTCTTCATCTCCTCGAGGGAGCTGACAACACAGTGGGTAGAGTCGATGAGGTTTGGTCGGTTACAAGAAAGGCAGACAGTGTGGTAGCCGTTTTTAAGTACAGCAGCCTCGTTGTAGTACACCTTCCAGTACTGTACTCCCCTCAGTGTCTCTTTGTTAACCACAAGCGTTGGGATTCTGTACTTTTCAAGAAAATCTCACACCTGTCATGGTAAACATTGCTAAGCCCAGAGGAAAATATAACAGATGAATACCGAGAACGTATGTGAGTAGTTTGTAGTTGTTTCAGTGGCAAAAGGATTATAGTAAACTTGTTCTTGCTCCCCAGGTGAACCAGCAATGCGACCGCTAATGTCTTGCCTGACCCTGTGCCTGCAATCAATGCCGAGTCGTCTTTGACAGAGTTGACCACGAATTTGACTTGATGTTCACGAGGTATTTCCTTCCCAGATGTTTTTTTAGAAAGCTATGGTGACAGCTTTGAGTGCAGTATCAAGTTCTCTACCAGAAAGTGAGGAAATGTAGGAGAGAGGGTAAGATGGGTGCGTCTGTAACTCGCAACGTTTGATGATTTGTGTGAATTGCTGGTATTTTCATTGTAATAATTTCTTCTATGAATTTCGTTACATGTTGGCAGCCTTCTCAAGTCTCCATCGCAGCGCGGAAGGACAAAGTACAGAGAGGAACATTGACAGTCGAGAACGGCGCATCAACGCAATCGCTTTGGCTGTTACCGAATAAGGTACATGAGAGTACTCTACTGTAAATAGTAACAGATTGCTTCCCATATCGGGTTCGGCAAATCCCTAAAATGTCTATGTGCAAATTTGATTCCGTTTTGCAGGCCCCTCAAAACTCAGCTTGTGTAACGGGCCTCTTTTTCTACGTCAAGCCGGAAGAAATAATGAGAAAAAGGAACGTGGAGAAATGAATAACTCCCAAAACCAGCAGAGCCTCTGACTGGTTCACATGTATGATTCGATCCTACACGCAACGCAGACACCTGAGATCGCTGATCGAAGATGTGTTTTTCCGGGTCGAGTCTACCAGACAGCAACACGGAGTTTTTGTAAGGGTTGTCCTTTGGGGTTATGCGGACAGTCGCAATTGTAGAAGGGCTTTACCAATGACCTAAGACAACGAAAACAAATGGTTAGTACGAGACTTGAGACTAGAAACACACCAGACAGTAGCTTGAAGCTTGTAGAACGAGATTGACAATAGACGGAAACTAAAGTACATGGTTCCTATCTACTGGGCTTATATACCAGCAAGGATTGTTGTCATGATCCAAGCTGGAGTTGTACTGTATCGTATGGTGCAAAAGTAGCATGTGTAGTCCAAGAGAAAGTTGTGAAATGCAAAGGTAACTATTGGAGGATGGACGCGGACGATTCAAAGAAGCAAGTGCAGCATGGCCGGGATGAAGGCGGATGAACTAAGGGTCATTCTGGCATGAGAAACCATCACGGAAGAACCGTGTTGAGAGTACGAATGCGGGAGTGGTAGCTGGTGGGGTGAATGGTGGACGCGGATAAAGTGTGGTTCAGGGTATAAACTGTTTGGAAGGAGTGTGGGAGGGTGTGAAAGGATGATGGCTTGACAACAGGTTATAGAAGGCAGCGAGCACGTCAGAGTGAAAGTGGAAAGGATATGGTGAGTTGAGGATAACATCTGGTATGGGAGGATGGCGGAGAAGTGCTTTGAGTGACGAATCAGGCCATTAGGTGCCGAGTGTTGAGTGGTGGTGCCTTGGGCATCAGAGGTATGCAACGCGGATAGCCAGAGTTAGTGTATGCGGAAGGGTTCGACTTGGATACAAAACCACCTAGGAATGATAGAGATGTGGTTTGTGACGAAAATGAACTGACCCTTACAGCTTGCTTGTCATTGAGGGGACTGTGACAGGCCTAACGTCTCGCCTCTAACTCCCTATCAACTCTCCTGGTAAGTAGTAGTTGTAGTAATGTAGTAGTCCACTGCGCTAGGCATCATGCCGGCTCCACACCCCCAACATCAAGATGCTCACAATAAATCCCAGCTGGAAGTGGAAACTGTTACGAATTGCCCCACTTGGTCCCCTGATTATTTCCCTTGATTTCCCTTTGATTTCACTTCATTACATGTCCCCAGTATTGCATTATGACTTCCTTGATGTTCCAGACTATTTCATACCTTGTGTTCAACATTCCATATGATTCTCATCATGATATTGCTGTACTTGACATCCCTTGATTGTTCTATCAGTTTCTACCTGTCTCCCTTGATATTCTTTGATGTTTCACATTGTTCTTTGATCTTACTATACTTGGATTGATTTCCATGACTCAGAATGCTCTACCATTGTCATATATACTCATGGACACCTGTAGATAGTTCCCCAGCTTGTCCACTTCATCTCTACACCCTGTTCCTAGTCTTGGATGTTCTGCACATTGCAAGACCTTCCATCCTCAACTCCATGACCCAGATAGGTGGTCTGAGAGGCCTTAGATCTTAGCCATGCTCCTGACAGAAACACCAGCTGGCAAACACAATGAGAATGGGATGTTTCAATAGTACAATGTTGGGATCTTTGTTATGTATAATAGACTCTGAAATTTCCACATCCTCTACTCCTCTTCCCTTCATTTTGTCTCCATATTTTATGTTCCTGTTTGTGATCTTACCTCATCAGTCAAGTCTAATGCATATATCTGACCAGAGAGCTTGAAAATTTAATGGGTGTAACTAGTGACAACTGAATAAATAAGCTTGTATGGTCATTGATTAGTATTGCCAATGGTAGGTTTGACAAAATCATTAAACCATCCCAAACCAAGTATGTCAAAAAAGGCTCAAAGTCTTGAGTTTTTGCTGCATGGAAGTTGACAATTACCTGTCATGTAACCAAATGTATCTGACACAACATAAAGACACACAAAGGCAAATAATGAGATGGTGGAGATTGACCTAAAGTGCTAAACACTAAGACTCAAGACAGAGAAATGGCAGCAGCAAGAGTTGTTATTGGAGTTGACCGCAGAGATGGCTGAGGCAGCAAATGGAGATCAAGAGCAGATGAGGAAACTGGTCCCAATGACAAGTCAGATACATTGCAGATAGAGCAAGACAGAAGTAAGCACTCACCTGGTCCCAACAACAAGAGGTCAAGATGAGGGACCAGGTGTAAACTACCTAGATTATATACCCAGTCAGTGGCCTGGAATATGAGTCATGCGTCATGCGTGAATGAAGAAAGATAATAGGAAACAAGAAGAGAACAATAGTAGTCGAGGTATAGAACAATAACGAGTCCATAATGAGTAACTGTTGTGTGGAAAAGAACAACAAAAAGCAAGGAATTGAATAGGTTGTGAGGGTGATGTGAAAGAACAAGGTAGTGCTGCCAACAGCTAGCTCAGCTCAACTCCCTAAGCCGCTTGAACCAGCTAAGCCACAGCTCAAGCCAGAAAAAACTTTTTAGAAAAGGTATTGTATGGTCCCAATAAATCACCATATGCTTGCATAGAGTGATTAGAGATTATTTATGATGTCCAAGGCCATGCTGGGCACTCACTGATTAAGGGTTTCAGGTGCATCTGACCCCTCTGCTGAATCTTGAAACATGTTTCATCCCAATGCTCACATCCAGTCATAAATCCCCTGGTCAAGTCGAGCTGCTTTGAGCCGGCTTGAAATAGCTTGATTTGACTCCCTATGACTGGAGATAGCCTGTAAGTGTCCCCCTTTTCTGGTCATTTCCAACTGCGGGTATTTTTCACTGTTCATTGGGGCATTGGCTGGTAGAATCACTAAATTTCACTGAATCTCCCTTGATTTTACACTACATAGCTAGTCTCATCATCTCAGGACCCAAGGGCCAAGACCCAAATCCCCACAAAGCGTTGACTTGATATAGTGTGCACACTGCAGTGTAGCCCAACGGTAACTCCATCCTGAAGCCCAATCAAGAGATCATGAATGATAATGTATAATCATCGACCTTAACCCCCTGCTTTTAGTCGTTCTAGGTCTTTGGTAAAGCCCTACATTGATTGCAACTGTCCGCATATCCATCCTGATCCTTGCACTTGTGTGAACTGTCCATAGTATTCTCCATAACGGTTCAGGAACTCTTTGTCCACCAACCCTTTGGAGTCACAAATCATTCTAGGAACTCGAAATGAACAAGAGAGTCGACTGTCAGATGATTGATCATGAGAGAAAGAAATCAAAAATACATACCCCGGCTTCCAGGAGAGAGCATTGTTGTCCTACAAAGGCCGTGCTGCAATGTACTTCTGTGTTCTTGAAGAAAGCTCCTGTCATTTCGATGACTGGTCTCACCCATCACACTGTTGTGGGAGTTCCAAGCCCTCTGAAGGAAGGTACCCATAGCATTGCTGAGGCTTGAAACCTCTAGCATAGCATGCTAAGGTGTATAGCCTTCATGCTGAGAGATTGAGGGAGACTCAAACGGACAACAAGGATGAGGGACCCGATCGAAGTTTGATTCGTATCATGTAACTTTGTCGAAAATGTGCTGCATGCTGACAACCTGTTGATTGGTCATACTAAGGATGGCGTTGAGTACCAGACCAGCAGAAGCCGTGACCCTATACTCTGTGACATGGATGAAGTGAGGAACACCAGCCAGGTCAAACTGCATGTTTCAAGGGGCAGATATGCTTCTCAACCAGTTGTCTGAATAGGCCAAGAAGATCAGGATTGAATCAGCAGTCTAGTGAGGGCAGAGAGACTTACTCAACCCTGTGCGTTCTGTCTCAATCAGCTTGAAGATGCTGCTGAACCTGAGCCATCAAGTTCTCGTTTCAGGACCACATACCTTCCAGCTCTTGACTGTCACTCCTGTGTAAGGGACACTTATTTTTCACACAAACAATCCCTCCACCATCCTTGCTATACCTGTATCGCCATATTGGATGCCCGCATACACACTACACAACGAAATCCACATTCAAGCAACGAGCGCCCGAGAACACCACCACTCGGAACTTGGTGCTTAATGACCCAATTAGTCGGTCAAAGCACAACTTCTGCGTTCCCTTCATCCCAAATGCCGCTCTAAACCTCCTGCACCTATTAGCTTGCCAATCTGGTCACGATAATGAAACTCCACAATCTCCGTATACGCCTTACCTCCTGCACATTTCATCGTCAATGTACCAACTCTCATTGCATCACCTTCTCGTGTTGTCCGCGTCCCTCCCCATGTCATAAGTCAACTCTCCCCTGCCATACAAACCCTTACACCATTATTCCACATCCTAAAATTGTACGATTCCCTCTTTATTCCAACTGCATTCATCCTGGCCACGCTGTAAAGCGCCACTCGCGGTGTATAACAAAATCTAACAGAAAAGTCAAATCCTCCCAACACACGTAAGTGTAGCTGAAGGGTGCGGGAATCAGGGATTGGCGTTGATCAAAGGTTCCGCTCTTAGCTAGACTGTAGTAGCAGCCTGGTAGGAAATCTGACTCAAGAAATAGCTCAACTCGGGCGATCTCGAACTCTGTAACAAGTTCTGAAGTCTAATTGGTATTTCGGAAGAGAGGTTCTTAGGTTTGTTTCGGGAATAGGTGAGGTTGTAGTTGCTTTGGAAGTACGTCCTTAGGCTCAACTAGCTTCAGGGTATTCATCTGCGTGTAGCAATAGACAAGTCAATCAATCAAACAATAGGCAAAGACTTCAACTAAGTCTGTCAATACCAAAGACCAATCGTCAATGGTTATAATGAATCCTCAGCCCAATTAGCTTCGGAAGTTCAACAACGTGCTAAGCCTTCAAATCGGCGTCGCGGACAAACAAGCAATAGTCAATCAAAAG
>JANHQD010002912.1:0-29979 GCA_024721195.1 Marasmius sp. AFHP31
GAGGAGAAATATCGGTTGCGGGAGCTCGAACGGGGAGAACATGGTCCAATTCAATCCGATGGTCGGTGTTCTGTTCAGAGTCAAAAAAAGAAATTGTGTAAGCGCCGGAGCTCGCACCCACACCCTAAGCCAACCTTCCCACGGACCCTCTTTCAACTGGCCACAAGGACCGCAATCCGTGGCGATGATCGATGGCCCACCGCATCCACTCGTTCGGGGATGCTAGAACAGCTCATTTATTGCCTGGGGGTATTGGATGGTATACAGGACAGATCCAAGGAATGGTTTTGAGTCAATTCGGGTCCCCGGTGCTCCTTCTTTTGAAGCTTTCCTATTTGGTTGACGGCACCCGTTCTCAAACTCACGCGCAGATCGCGCTTTATGGCAGACTAGACCGCTCACTGTTATACTCGTCTGGGTGTATGTATTTTACTCACTGTTTTTCCTAGGAGGCCAAGCGCGATCTCTAACTCATCCACTGCCGGTTCACGAACCCTCTACCAGGCTCTTGTACTCGGCGCTCATCAAGATACCAATCATCTACAGCTTCTTTATCAAGTTATCTTTAGTTCTGGCATCATCATCTCTGACTCTCAATATCTTGGGGCCGTTGCACTTCGACGTTTCAGCTAGAAAACCATACTCACGAATCTTTTTGCTCCTAACGGCGCACTACCATATCCAAAGTTCGAGCTCAACATTTGCATAGAGAAACTGCGGCGGCAACCAGTCGGTTCGACCTTTCTCTGGTCTCCCTTTTACGTCCAAAACGCGAGATAAGGATCGCTTCCAATGCTCAGACGTCGAGTACAAATGGCGGTCCTTTTTTTACATCTCGTACATCTACCGACGGTACAATCGATCTACTTGGGCTGCGTTCAAAGATTTTTACGTTTCGTATCTAGCACTGAAGTCCCGCGTCCAAGCCTCCACTCCAAAACGCATGAACATAACCAGAGCCGATGGGTATCCTTGTGCTCAAACATCACACTCAATAATCTACCTCGAATAATCGATCCACCAATTGGGTGTCCAGATATTCACGGCCCGAGACAATCATCTCCCCGTCCCATTCCATGATCCAAACGTAGTGTTGGTCATACGGTACGCCTGTTCGGAGGTTAGCTTTATCGGTTCTTCAATGATCACTGAAGGAAAACTAACCATTCTTCCCAACACTTCCCTCAGCCATCTTCACCTCCGCACTCGAATGGTTTCCCTCTGCGATTACGGAGACGACATCCATCTTATAGGTCCCGTTGATAGCACCGACTACTTTGGTGAATGATTCGATGAGCCCTGTGTAGTTGCGTGTACCGTTCAAGATGCTGCCAAAGGTTGTCCAGGTGATGTTGGGGGAGAACAGGGCGACGAGGGAGGTGGCGTCGCCGGTGGAGAGTGGGGCGAGGAGCTCTGTGATGCGTGCGGACGAGGGGGCGCAGGATGCGAGGGTGCTGGTAATAAGGGGGGCGGAGAGGAGGAGCAACTTGGGCAGGTTGAGACGCATCTTCGATTTTTTCTCTCTCGGCGCGGTGTGGGACTGGGGGCAACGGACGGGGTGGATACTGGAGAATACCATCAACTTATGTATCTGATAGAGGGAGCACCGACTCGGACGAGAGTCGCAAAGGTCTTGACTGAGGAAGGTTCGAAGAGTTTATTACTACACGGCATGGGGCGACGTACTGACTTCTTAACGCCGGGGCTGGTAGATTCTAGTCAGGATGTACGACAGCTCCTATTCATGTACCCCCACGCAAGGCAGACTCGCGACTCGCGGTAGATCTACACCAAAGCCGTCAACGCGGGGTTTAATGAGATTGTACGTCTTCCTAATAATACACATCGGATTTCGTCTCTTTGATCCGAATGTACCGTTGAGTCCGGAATTCGGGTCCTAAAATATCATAAAACGACACCTACCCACGGTGGTCAAAGCACGCAGTTATGCTGGATCTCCGACGTTTATTTGGACTGGGCTACAGCCTATTCGAGGGCCGGTGACCGGTGACCACTGCGAAATATCGTTCCGGAATCCGAGTTTAGAAGAGAGGAACGACTCAAGATATCTGGAATGGACAGATGATGGCAATTGTCCAATGACAACACGGAGATGGTACGTCTACAACTAACATCCAGTAAGCAACTCATTCGAAATCTCTCGCAGTTTTTGTTCTTCAAGGAGAACTGTAATCTATGTCGCATGAGGTGGTAGATCTTTCCTTGAAAGCATCAATTCAGCTCAAGAAGCCGATCCACCAACGCCGAATCCATATGTTCACGGTTTGAGATTATCGTCTCCCCTTCCCACTCAGACAACCAAGCATACTCCATATCATACGGCACACCTGTCCCCAAAATATTGTTTCGTCAGTTGCGAGTCTACACTGAACGAGGGACCCCATACCGTTCTTCCCCACCGTCCCCTCTGCAGCCTTGAGCTCGACACTCGAGCGCGTTCCTTCCGCACCTTCGGAGATCACCGAGACTATGTTAACCTTGTAGGTCCCGTTGATGGCGTTGGTCACGGCTGAGACGATGTCCGTGATGCCTGTGAGGTTATACGTCCCATTGAGGGCACTACCGAGAACCGTCCAAGTGATGTTTGGAGAGAGGAGCTGGTTTAGGGCTGGGCCGGCGTCACCGGTGGCTAGGGGAGCAAAGAGTTGGGCGATGCGTTCTGCCGAGGGAGCTGCGAGTGCGCTACTGATGATTATGGGGGAGAATAGAGCGAAACGGCTGAAACGCATATCTGTGGATGAGGATGGGGTTGATGGATGGGGTGAAGAGAAAACTTTCGAGTCGAGTTGACTTGACTTGGTTATTATGCGTCCTGGACTATTCATACACTTACATGAGACTGATTAGCCTTCCTCTGATAGCAGCGCTGCATCGGTGAGCTGTACAGGGCCTCATATGATTCCAAATTGAAGTATATGATGGCGACCGCGACTCTGATACCGCTTAATCATCCTTTTTAGAATCAGTCAGGCTGAAAGCTGACGAATCGAGCTGCAAGTAATTCCAGATGACGAAGAGACTTCCCATTTAGTGAGTAATCTCGCCAAAATTTGGTCAATCCCCGTGGAGAATGCCAACAATTGGCTTTCAGAATTTCAGGGCCGCCAGGTTCTAAAACGTTTCATGGGGCTTGCTATCTGAGCTTTCTCCGGGAAGATTTAACAATTACTTTGACCGACGTTGAAGGGAATTGTTTTCTTGAGCGAGTCCCGACTCCCACCAGAGTCAAAATCCTATTTGGGACCGATAAACCGACTTCAGAGATCGCGCGCCTTGTTCACTAGCCGAAAGCCAAGGGGTTTTTGTCCTCCCACACTCACACCATGAATAGTACCGGCTTCGTCTGGAGGGGTGGGGTTGAAGAAGCGTTACTGAGCTGACTGGAAGAGAATAGGCTTTAGCTATCACACTACGACAGAAAGATATTTTTTTGCTCGACGACCACTCATCAAAACTTCCGGGTGGATGCGAGGAGAGGAGGCTTAAGCGACCCCTTCAACAAACTTGAGCGGAACCGCGGGTCATCTACAATGTCCGAGGTCTGGTGGACGGCACGGCTGCCTAGAGCGTCGTTCGAACTTCTGGTGATCTCGGTTCCAGGTTCGATGATTAAGCATCTTGAGACTCAGATGAGCTACTCGTATCTCGGCCTTGAAAATTGACTGAAGGTCGAGCGAAGTAAAACGCCAAGTATCAGCGTCAATTGTCAAATCCAGACTTTCATTTGAGGATTCGGGGGGCCATTGCAAGACAGCGTTCTGCTGAGGTTGGGTAGCAGGGAGACGCGGCTTAAATCATTTGATCCTTGGACATCGATTGAATGGGAGGCCGAGTCAAAACGGAAACGAATAATAGCACTTGTCCAAAGAGACGGAACGTCTATGTACAAAGGTTTCAAGTAACCCCCTAACTTGGTTGATTTCCCCGACAAGAAACCTGCAAGACCCTATCCGACGACTCGGATGCTTGAGAGCAACTTTCAGTTCGACCCAAAAAACCGATCGGCCAATGCCGAATCCAGATGTTCCCTGTTCGAGATGATCGTCTCTCCTTCCCACTCGGAGATCCAAGCAAATTGCTGAGGGTAGGGTATACCTGTAAGTACATTCGTTGACATCAGTACACTTCGACTATGGTTAGAAAGTAATGAGCCTGACATACCGTTCTTCCCAACGGTCCCCTCAGCAGCCTTCAACTCAATACTCGACCTGGTACCCCCAGCACCTTCCGATATGACAGAGACAACGTCGACTTTGTACGTCCCGGAGATGGCGTCGTTTACGGTTGAGAGGACGTTCATGAGACTTGTGTAGTTGTGGGTACCGGAGAAGGGTCCACCAAAAATGGTCCAGGTTATGTTAGGGGAGAAGAGGTTTGGGGCGGCGGAGGTGTCACTGAGGAGTTGGGTGATGCGTTCGGGGGAGGGGGCTGCGAGTGCCGCGCCGATGAAGATGATGGGGGTGAGGAGGCTGAAACGCATTGTGAGCTGTGGATCAGTGGGGGGTTGGTGAGGGGGTTTTCGTACTGGCCTTTTATATATTCCAGACTGTCCATGGGCTTGCGTGAGGCTGATCGATTTACTGGCAGACTGGACGCGTACGTGCACCGAACTTGAAAGTATCTGATACGTTTTGGTGCCAGGGATAGATCATCCAGGCGAGTGAAGCCCGTAATGCAGATGACAGTGACGAGCTTTGATCATCCTGGTGACGAAGCCTGCAATGCGATGGCAAAGTTGACGGTTTCGGGCTTCATGGTAGCATGCGTTTGAAATGTCATTACGTTCCGTCGACGTTCGAAGCAAGGAGTCGTGGGAACGTGAGTCGCTCGGGCCGAGGAGTCGCGACCAACCCTTTCTCTTCGACTTCAACGTTCAACCCCCTAGATGGCACTGGATAGCAAAGTACGGCCGGGATGTCCGATTTTTCATTGTGACCAAGGCTATATGCATCTCAAAAACAACTTTTCAGCACTCATCCCTGGTGGAACTCGGTCAAGACGATTACAGACAATTCCCTTTTACATCGGCAAATCGTAATCACTGTGCGCCAACCCTACCATGAAACGTTCCTACCGCCCGAAGAACCCACATCTCTCGAGGACTTTCCTTCGTCGCTGTCATCTGCATTACGGGTCTTTGCCAGCTTCATGATCAAGCAGTACCCTGTCCCCTGGCCATCTATTACCAAGATACCTCAAGTTCAACGCCTATGGTCTGCCACCGGACTAATCAGCCTCACGCGAGTCCAACGATGGTCTAGGATGCACAAAAACCTGACACAAAAGCCTCAACTCTCTCTTCATCGACCCCACCTCATTTGAAGTTCTCAAAAAACATGCGTCTCAGCCTCCTTCTCACCCCCATAGTCATGACGAGTGCCCTCGCAGCCCCCTCTGCTGAACGCATCGCCCAACTCCTCAACAACACCTCCGCTGTACCAAATCTATTTTCTCCCAACATAACCTGGACGATCTTCGGTGGACCCTTCTCCGGAACACACAACTATACGAGTCTCATGAATGTGTTGTCCACCGTACACGACGCTATCCAGGGGACGTATAAAGTCGATATCGTGTCTGTCATATCCGAGGGTGAGGGGGGTACGAGGTCGAGCGTGGAGTCGAGGGCTGCTGAGGGGACTGTTGGGAAGAATGGTACGTTGCTGCGAATGGGAATTTGGGAAAGAACTGACGATGTTTTTTTGGGGGGGGATAGGTCTACCGTATACACAACAAATCGCTTGGATCTCAGAGTGGGAAGGGGAGACGATTGTTTCGAATAGGGAACATTTGGATTCGGCGTTGACTGAGCGGTTTTTCGGGTCGAGTTGAACTTGCTTGAATGTCGAACGAACGCTCCTCTAGACATACCCACCACCAGACCTCGCCGCTTGGGGCATTGTACAATCAACAGTAATTTTGGATCAAATGACTCGCACCAGTTTGTTCGCGATCGCTCGGGCCATCCTTCCTATCTTCGCAGCCACTAGTGAACATTTTTGATGAGTATACCCATCGAAATATCTTTCTGTCGTAGCCTTCGAGCCCCTGGTACTTCGATTTATTGGCGGACCATGGGAGCCTGGACTTGGCTCGAGAAAACAACTCCCTTCATGGTCAAGGCAAATCATTTCATTCTTGTGGAGAAAGCACCCATGAGCTCGTAGGCCCGCATTCCCAAAAAAATCTTGCTCACTGAATGGGCATGGGGAAGTTCTTAGTTGGACCTCTCATCGCCAGCTTTTTCCAGCCCTAAAGTCGCAAATCAGACTGTTTTGAGGCGCCCCGGCACTTGTACATGTACGACTCGTCGAACGCACTTGTGTGAGGACAACATAACATCAATTCCCTTGTCTTCGGGCTCCCATCCTCCCCGGTAGACGGATCACCCAAACTCCAAGGTTGCAGAGGGGAACGGTCCGCGGTGGGTAAGTATGCCCGTCGTTCTGGCAGGTTCATTGACGCAACAGACCAACACAGGGGAGACTCTGGCGTTGAGAAAAAAAAGGCGTCGCGACCGAGGGAGAAAGATACTGTAAGTGTAGTTTGGGAGGGGAGCGAAACCTTCTCTAGTACTAGCACTTTAAGCACTTTAATGCAAACAATAGAATTAGACCGGCCCTCCCCCACTCCCCACTTCCAAGCCCAAAGTACGTTGGGCAATGGTCCAAGTACTATCAACCCCAGCACTTTGAGGAAGCAACGGGCAACGTTGAACGACGAGTAACAGTAACAAAGTAAAGTAAATCAGCGTCAAATTGCAAAGAACGGATAAACGAACGAAACGAGCGATGGTACCCAGCGGGCGTCCATCATAGAGAGTACGAAAGAAGAGTCAAAACGTTCAACCCCCCCCCCTCTATAACGGTTCACGTATACAGGTCATGCTACACCCCAGCAATCACCAACATGTTTGCCGGCGTAGTCGAAAAGGCTAGAGGGAGATCACACAGCACATCACATCATCCAAGTTATCAATGCACCGGGGGGTTGCTCTCAAACCTGCTAGTGTCGAGGCGAACGGAACGTGTTGGTGAAGCATATACGACCATCTTCGGGCCTTTACTCTATGGCTACCAGTGAATGTCCAAAATGCAACCCCGCACAACGGCCACGGCGGAGGACTTCACCTGTTTCGATCCTGAGAAGAGCGGTGTACAGAACTCCTGAGGGAAGATGTGCTAAGTTCTAACATAAGCCACGGGCGCCCATAAAATTCCAACACCTACCATTGGTGCACAAAGACTTGGAAAAATGGTAGCCGAGATACCATGACCGGGTATTCTAACAGCTGGCATGCTCTAGGAGGCTAAGGGTGAGAACAATATACGCGGCAGAGTACTTACCAGCATGATAAAGCGTTGGCCACGGAGTGAATCGAGCAAGGGAGTCCCAGATTCAAGGTGAAGCACTACCACCAGCTGGTGTCATCGACTTTGCATGTGCGTAGTCCCCTTCGATTTCAGACTTCAATGCTTGAGTCCAGCCTCGCCGTCGGAGCCTGCATTACCCCAGTTCGCAAGGGTGATTGAAGGGTGACTGAAAAGGGCCCAAAAAATCGCTCTGAGGGTTGAAAATGAGAAGAATCCGGACGAGGAAGTGGAGTTTCTCCATACCCGGGAATTCTGCAGGGCCTTTAGGGTCAATTGATGACTCCACTAGAGACCTCTTTGAAAGTAGGTGTTCGGAAATGTTATGAGCCCAAGGTCCAATGCGAACGACTAGAGAACGTACCTCGTTTGTGGATGGCTCTCTTTTGAAGCACGTTTCAGGCTGTCTAACCCTTTCCCTGACGAGAAAACCTTTCTTGACGACGCCCAGAGGTTGATCAGCTTAAGCGTCGATGTCGTAAACGAACCCGGGGGTCGGAGGTGCGATCGGGCACCCCAGCCCTAAACTCCACCGATACGCATAAAGAGTCCACCTTGCAGTTTATAATCACCTTGAACTCGGATATTCTGGTCTACCGAAACGAGAGTTCACAATGAAAGCAAGAGGCTAATTTCAAATTAGTTTCTGTGTCCCGACACGAGTTGGGGGGCATACACACTGTTATCGAATCTCAGGGGAGTCACTTTCTCTGTTTCGAATAATTGTAGCCTTCACTCCATACAGTGCATGGTCCGCTAGATGATCATTCTGGCGTTGTCATCATTGTTAGTTTTCGAGAATATTTTGGTAGTCAAACTACGACCTACAAAGGTACGAGAAAGATGTCGTAGGGTGGGGTTCTGATCAGAGCAGAGACTTGTGAAGCAGATTAGGGTTAAGGTACGCCGTCGCCAGAACTTGCCCGCGCACTTGCACTTGAACCTACTTGAACTCACCTTCGCACTGCCACTGGCAACAATAGTTCAAGGTTTGCTGCACACCAACAACCCATAAGATACCTTCTAACTCACCCATTTGAGCAGGATGGATAACAACGGACCTCCAGACTCCTCTTCCGACGTTCGAACGTCTATCGATGGATCGTTTCGAGATAATATAACCAGTTCTGACTGCCAAATTATCTCGCAGTCCCTCGACGCCGAACACGAGATGAAGGAATATGATGCTGAAGTCAACCGACCTCGGACTGCGATACATCTACTAGAAAACAAGTCAGAATTGAAGAAGAGCACGGTCAGATGTCGCTCTTCGTCGTCGCTGGTGCATCGACTACCCACGGAAATCCTCACGAAAATCTTTTCCATTGCTTGCGAGAACGACCTCCTCTGGAAGGACATATACCCCGATGTCACGAGACTGTACAGGGTATGTGGTCGTTGGTGGGAGGTCATTCGCTCTGCGCCCAAGTTGTGGTCGTCCATGAACATTCGGTTCCGCCGTTGGGAAAAATCTTTTCCCGCCCTGGAGAAAGTGGTTCGCCTCTTTCTGGACCGCTCCGATACGCAGCCGTTAAATTTAGAGCTAGACTTCTACAGCAAGTATCCGGGTCAGTGTCCGGAGCAGGATATCTTACCTATCATTCACGCTCTTCATGAACATGCTGCACGTTGGCAGGTCCTATCCATCGACTATCCTCCTTCGACGTTCGCCCTTCCTCCGGGCCACCTTGGCTTGCCTGCTCTTCAACAGCTCAAAATAGACGGGGTACAGCCAAACATCCTCTCATCTCTATTCATGAACTCAGCATGTCTCCGCTCCCTTAATGTCACTCGAGCCTACGCAAAGACCCTTCCGTCGGACATCCGATTTCACCAAATCAAAACGTTGACCATCAGATCGACACTCGCCGCCCCTGCTATCGAATATTTCGCGAGATTCCCAGCTCTGGAGACTCTTTATATGTACAAAATTTATTCCTTCGACTCATGGGACGACCTAGAGCACCATTCCTCAAACACCTTAACCTCAATGACATGTCAATTTGACGACCAACACGCCTTGGACACGACTATGCGATGTCTCACACTCCCTAGCCTAACCTCTCTCCAGGTGGAGGGCACTGCGACGTCTTTTGCGCCATTCGAAATGAAGGACAGATGGAGTACCTGGGAAGGCGGGGCAGTCGCTGACTTCCTATCCCGATCCTCCTGCTCCATAACCTCCCTCTGCCTAAATTATCTTCCAATCACAGACATTGAAACGATCTCCCTTCTTGAATTCTTGCCCACACTCGTTTCTTTGGAGATCGGGGAACGTCCACGGTGTCCACGGTTTCCCGAAGATTGTGAGGGGGGACCGCTGCCTAACCGAATCATCACTCAACCGTTCCTACAACGACTGGCTGTACAACGTGAACCGTTCCGTAGTCCATCCCACCGGTTCCTTCCACTTCTCACCGACATTACGATCACGATGAGAATTGGAGACGATGCCGTGGCGCAGGGATTGGCCAACGCCGTAGCTTCTCGCTGGATCCCGGCCCCTGAAGAAGCAAAGGAGATCGGCGTAAAGAGCTTGAAATCTCTCACGATGACGTTGGTAGAGAGAGAAGACAATTCTGAGGAGAGACGCTGGTTACAGCCGCTGAAGTGCTTTAGGGATGCGGGTTTGAGGTTGAGGGTTGATTTTTGTACGAGGAGGACTTATGCTGCAGTGAGTACCGTTTTTTTTTGACATCCAGATTCCAAGTACACGATCCGTGACTCACAGCCAAAAACGATAGTGGGTTGTAAACGAGATAGATTGGTAGCACGAAGCGGGAACGTTCGTTTGGCACAGTCAATCCATTCGCGAATTCAGCTTTCTCGTCTTTCGAATGCCACAAACTCTGAGCGCGGACATTTTTGTGGGCGGCGGGATCAGATGCTCAAATTTGTATTATTTCCCCCCTTCCCACTCTGATTGATCCAAGCGAATTGCTGAGGGTATGGTATGTACACCTGTCAATAAAATAGTAAAATCATAGTGAAATCGCAATTTTGACTACTTCCGTAATCGGGAACATGATCTCATTCTTCCCAATCGTCCCCATCCGTAGCCTTCGACTCGATACTCGAGCGCGTCCCTTCTGAACCTTCAGATCTGGGATACTAGCCATTACTTGAACGGGGAACTTTTGAGGCCCGTTCAACGCGTCCCGGGTGCCAACGTTAGGGACTACGCGCAGGTGGCCACCTACGACCCGTGACTCTCTACTCGATTCTCCGAACTGTGTGTAGTCGAACACGCGTACGGATAGGTAAGCAGGTAAGAAAGCGTCAGTTGTTCAATTCGTAAAGAGTGTTCGGAATGAGGAACGAAAGTTAACTAGGCACTAGTACACCATCACTTCAGGAAAGGGCGTACTACTGTAAGGGTATCGTATCGTATCATAAGGACCATAGCATAACGAGCGAGAAAAGACAGTCAAAAAGGCGAAAGGAAGGTTTCTCCCACCACCCACACGACTAACAGATAACACACTCATCCTTCGCCTGTTGCCTCGTAGGTCTCCCTCCAGCCCCTCCTCCGCCACCCCCGCCGGGCCGTTGATTCCCCATCCTCTTCATCTCCGTGAGTCGGTTCATCGCGCGTTTGTTTCCTTGGGCTACGGATGGGAGCGTCAGCGACCGCCACGAATGGGAAACTTAAGCGAGAAGGGTGGGTGAAACGAAAAACAAGACGTACCAGCAGCCCTCATATACCACCTCTTCGCAAACTCCATATCCTGTTTGACACCGATGCCAACCTCGGCGTAATATCCGACTGCGTATTCGGCTTTGGAGAGACCTTTGTTGGCTGCCCGGCGGGCCCAGAGGTAGGCTTCGGAATCGGATTGTTTGAGGACCCTAGAGAACGTACGCGACCGCGGGTACGAGCGAGTAACACGTATGAGAGAGTTAGTAGAGAAGACATAGAGGCACGGAAGATGCTACGCACCCCTCGGAACCTGTGAGATACCACCCGCTGAGAGCAAGTTCCGCTTCTGCGTCTCCTTTTTCGGCTGCTTTTGTGTACCAGGCAATGGAGCGACGGGGGTCGACCGGGCAAGCTACTGTGCCGTATTCGTAGCATTGGCCTGTGCGGGGAAAGTGAGAAGACGAAGAAGAAGAAGAAGGGGGACTGACCTAGCTTGTATTGACTGGGGGTGTAACCCAAGTGTGCTGCTTGTGTGAAGAGAGCTTTGGCTTGGTAGGGGTCTGGAGGGATGTATTCTCTATGGTAGAAGGTGTTAAAGAGGAAGGTGGGAAGGGGGAGGCAACGCGTACCGCATTGTGGGGGAGATACCGGGGCCACTTTCATAGAGCAAGCCGAGTTCATGTAAGGCGTGGGGGTTTTCTTCGTCTGCTTGTTCTGCGGCCTATCGAACGAAACCATCAGAAGAAAAGAAAGAGGGAGGAAAGGGAAGTAACACACCCTCTTCAACCAGCCAGCTGCATCCCTCTCTCTCCGTTCCTCACCAAGCGCACCGTTCATTAGAACGACACCCAACTTGTACATGGCAGCTGTATCTCCCAGACTGGCCGCTTTCCGATAAAACGCCGACGCACGACTCCAATCCCTCCTCGTCCCGGCCCCAATCTCATTGCAAACGCCAACCCGATACGCAGCGGGCGCATGGTTCTGCTTCGCCGCCTGCAAATACAGATGATACGCCCTCTCATGATCGACTTGGAGACCTAACGCGCCGCTCCCAAAACAGTTGGCCAGGTAGAACTGAGCCTCTGGGTAGACTTCACCGTTCTGACCTTGGGTAGCGAGACGACGGATGACTTTGAGGGCTTCGGTGATAAGAGCTTCGGAGTAGCGTTTGCCGGCTTTGGAGTCCTTTGCTGTTTGGCGGATTTTGCGGGCTGCGTCGATGAGGTATTTGGCGTAGAGGAAGTGGGCTTCGGGGTCTGGGTCGGCTTTTATGCGTTGCCGGTAGGAGTCGATGTATTCTTTCGTGTAGGGTGGGGTGCTCAGGTCAACGGCTTTGGATTTCGTGGTTGATGGACGGACGGAATCGAGGCGTGGGCCGAGCGTTGGACGCATGTCGAAATCGGTGTCGGGTGGACCTGGGTGTGGAGGTAGGGATTGGAAGGAAGTTTGAGAGTGATTGGTTGGGTAGTAACCGCCGCCTGGTGGATATTGTTGCTGTTGTTGTTGTTGGGGGTGGTGTTCGCTGGGTGGGTATTGTTGTTGTTGCGAATGTTGTTGTTGGGGATGCTGAGAATGGCTAGCTGATGAAGAATAATCATCATAGATGGATGGATCGTAACCGACAGATCCTTCATAGCCTCCGTTGATGGATGGCTCGTATCCTCCTCTAACTGATGGCTCGTATCCTCCTCCAAGTGACGGTTCGTATCCTCCTCGTAGTGACGGTTCATATCCCCCTCTGAGCGAAGGTTCATAACCTCCTCTTATCGACCCTTCGTACGATGGGGGTGGAGCCTGAGGAGGAGGTGGAGGAGGACCCACTCCGAGAACGTTGTTGGCTGCAGCAAAGTACGGATCCTGAGCATGTTGTTGTTGTTGATGAGGAGGATAATATCCGCCCAGCGGAGCCTGTGGAGGAAATCTAGGTTGATGCTGTTGTGGAGGTTGAATAGATTGGTATGAACGCATGGACATGGATGATTTGGATCGTGCGATTGGATCCTCCAGTCGTGGAGGTTGTGCCAACGGTGCTCCGTCATCCAGCGAGAGCTGGCTAAAGGCACTCGATGGATCGACTGCACTAGCTGGGCTCTGCATCTGTCTCGCTGGGCCCGGATGGTTCGTGTTGAGTTTTATGTCGTGTCCAGTGCGATTGAAGATGGACATCGTTGCGACCAAGGATACAGATTTCAAGTAGGGTTAGGGGCACAACTTGTCTGCCTGCACGTGGTCTTCTAGGGGTTCGATTGCCGAGGTTTCAACGCGACTTCTTCTCTCCACCGTGTTCCCGTTTTAAGCTCACCATACTCTCGTTCCGCAGTCCCTTCTCTCGAGCCTCCGATGATGAGCTCTCTGATTATCATCTTGAACTCGTACACTTCCTGGCTTGGATACCCGTGAGGCGTAGGTAGGCCGCTTCGGTCTGCAGACTTCTCCGACGTGTCCTGAGGATAGCCGAGATGCTTGGGAGGAAGAACTGTGGCAGGGATTCAATCGAGTGAGGCGAGTGACAACTTCATAGCTGGTTTGACTCACAACTGACTCCAGGATGCAGTGTCTATATACGGAATCTGACAATCCCGGCCTCGTCTGAACAACAACGGAATCTGTGTTATCTGTCCCGCCTCTCCTTATGCATAATCGTGATTTATCCTACGACTTCAACCGCCATCATTCGATGTTCGTGTCTGATCAATGGTTGGACCGTAAGTCCAGCTCCTATTCGCGAAGTACACACTATCTGTGACTCTAAACTGGACCACAGACCTTCATTCGGACTACTAGTATCCACACTCAGAGCAAGTACACGTTCTTGGAGGACCACAAGACGAATGAAAAACGGTTTGACTACGCATACTCCATGTGGTGGAGATATTTGATCCCTTCAATGGGTGACCTACATTACGTTTTAACATGTAACTGCTCAGGCCCAGGCCTTGTGTCCAGTCTTGTACGGATCTCTCTCGGAGGGGTTGCTACCAGTACCTGACACCATCGACTGACTCGGAACCCTAACTCTACCATCGTACGTCTCGTTGTCTAATTCGTTATATATTGCACTCAGTACGATCTCACGTTTGTCATAGATTACCTTTTCCTCAAATGTGAATATACAAAACTAAACTGGCTTCGTCGCAGGAGACGGAACCGTGTAATCACAAAGGCAAAATGAGCCCGGGGACTGCAGGGGGGCACAACCATGATCTGTCATTACTCGTATTGATACCAACTCCATCCTTTCTATACCAGCAGCAACTCTTTCCTTTCTCCCGGGCTTCTCACAATGGTGGCAAAAGGTGGGTAAGTAGACAATAAGTAGCCAAGTAAGTACAGTAGCAGCAAAAATTGATGTCCATTGACAGCTGTTTCCATAATTGTAGGTCGCTCTGGAAATTTCGCTGCTGACCAATCGGTCCCCACCCCACGAAATCCCATCTGCTTTCTCTAGTTTTCTCTCGCCTGGATTAATCACGAGTGCCATGGAGCTTCATGATGACACGTCGAGGAGCGTGTTTGCATTGTGGTTGTTGGTTGCTGGCCACCGTGGGGTGGGACCAGATTGGTCAGCCTCGAGTTTTTGAAAGTGGCCTAAAATTATGGAAACAGCTGGAAAATGAACACGTATTGTCAGCTATTGTTGCATATTCCCAGGCATTAAGCGCAGGCATCCCGCAGAATTGTCCCACAATAGTTGACAAAGTGAAAAACTGGGAACTTTTTTCACTTTCTCCGCTATTGTCAGCCATTGTAGGGACCAAAATGAGTGGACAGATGCGACAGGGCTCCTCTCATGTATTGCTAGATATTATTTGCTATCACATCCAAGCTATTGCCAGGGATTGAACACAATCTAATATTGATTATACAGTATTCACAAGACTCATACAAGAGACTAGATGAATGGTATATGTACAACAGAAGAGGATCCCCAATATAGTAATAAGAAGTAAATCCTGCAGCTGTCAGGAAGGCGACTGCAGTTGCCCCTCAAGTCACTCAATCAAGTCTGTTCTGCTGTGTTCACTATGGATTGACCAAGTGGTTAAGCTAGGGAAACGTACTGTACAAGGTAAGTTTTTATACTAGTCTACAGGTCAGAATGAGTCATCAAGTGTCCGTATGAGTTGGCGGGGAGGAGTCAGGGATGGATGGTTTCTGGGAATGTGAGTCGGGCCGCTGAGTCACAGATAGTGAGTCGTAGACGATAACAGGCCCGCTGAGTCGTGATGGATGAGTATGAGTTGGCCCGTTCAAGTCATGGAGTTGAGTCAGACATTTGGGAAAATGGGGTGAGTCGGAATGGTGGTTTAGCGCTCAATGTGGATTTGGGCGCCTGATGGGGAAAATAGGAGGAATCGTGACAGTACCCCCTCTTTAAGATGTGTTTTCGCCTGGAACACCTTTATTTCGTTGGCTCCTTCTCTTCTCTGGCTCTCGGTATGCTGCTGGATGCCTTTGATGGAATTCCGCAATTGCTTCTTTCGCGTTTTCTACGTTCGACTTGGGTTCCCATGAGTCTTCCGATTCTGGATAGTCGGCCCATCGGATATAGTATTCAATCGGAATCCATCGATTGTCCGGCTTCCTTGAGTCTAAAACCTCCTCTACTTCGTATTCTGTGTCTTCTGGTAAGAGTTCAGGTGGCTGTCCAGGGTAGTTGGGTCCATGAGCGTCTGTCTCCTTGTAGTGCTTCAGTAGTGAGGCATGGAACACTGGGTGTATCCTCCACTTCTTGGGTAATTTCAGTCGATAGGTTACTGGTCCTAATACGTCGAGGACTTCGAACGGGCCATGCCGTTTGTTCGATAGCTTTGCCTTTGGCCTCGTACTCTTTATGTTCTTTCTGTCTAGGGTTACCAGGTCTCCCTTGTGGTAAATCCGTCCTTCTTTTGTCAAGTCATCATTCTGTTGTCGCATCCTCTCGGCTGCCATGTTCAGGCTAGCCTGTATTTCCTGACGAATTTCTTCCATTAATCGTAGACGGTCTTCTACTGCAGGGACCTTGGACGTGGGTTCTGGTGAGGAAAACATCTTTGGTAAGAATCCATGCAGGGTTTCGAAGGGCGATCGGTTGGTTGCGGAATGTGAGCGCGCATTGTGGCAGAATTCGGCATATGGGAGCCATTTGGCCCAGTCGTCTTGTTGATAGTCACAGTAGACTCGAAGAAATTGTTCTAGCTCCTGGTTGTACCTTTCAGATTCCCCATCTGTCTGTGGATGATATGCCGTACTGAGTGCAGATTCAATTCCTAGCTTTGCCCACACTCCTCTCATTACTTTTCCTGCGAATTGAGGTCCACGATCTGAGATCATCTTATCCCACAGCCCGAATCGTCTCCAGACATGTCGTAAAAGCAATTCCACTGTTCCGTTGCTGTCAATTGTTTTGTTGCAAGGGATTAGAATGACTGCCTTTGTAAGGCGGTCTACGACTACGAGAACTGAATCATAGTCTTCTGAGATCGGGAGGTCCGTGATGAAGTCTGCTGTGATGATTTGAAATGGTCGAGTGGGGGTTTCGTTGGGGACTAAAGGAACATGAGCTGGGTTGTTCGTTGGTTTTGTAAGTTGGCAGGTTGCACATCCGTCAACGTAGTCTCGTACAAAGACTGACACTCCGGGCCACCAGTAGTCTCTGCCTAGGAGTTCGTAAGTTTTGAAACGTCCAGGATGTCCTGCTAGTGGGTTGTCATGATGCAGCCGGACCAGGTCTCGTCGGATGTCATTGTCTGGTGGTACGTATATTTTTCCGCGGAACAGGACAATCCCGTCCTCATAGTTCCATTCTTCAAGGTTTTTTACAAGCGTTCTTGGTCCATTGTGTAGAAGGACGTTGAGTGCATTGTGAACCTCTAAGTCTCGGCGAGGGGAGTCCTTGATCCTCTGTATGATGTCTGAGTGTCCTGTTGTAAATGCCACCCCTTTTTGAAGGGCTCTCTTACAGAAGAAGGTGGGGTTTAGGAGTACTCGATCCTTGTTATCGTCCTCTGTTCCAATTTTGTGGTCCGCTCTTCGTGACAGAGGGTCGCTTTTGTTGGAAATGCCGGGTTTGTGAATCAGTTCAAAGTCAAACCGGGTCAGGAACAAGGCCCATTGGGCTTGTCGTCGGTTTAAGTTCTTCGCTGTGCAGAAATGTTCCAGATTCTTGTGGTCGGTCCAAATTTCAATTTGTATTGGTGCTCCTTCCAAGTAGTGCCTCCAAGCTTCCAATGCACAGATGATTGCTAGTAGTTCCTTGTCGTGGATCTCGTAATTGCGTTCAGCTTCTGAAAGGGACTTCGAGAGATATGCAACTGGGTGCCACTTTTCGTCTTTCCCTTTCTGAGATAGGATTCCACCGGTGGCGTAGTTTGATGCGTCAACTTCGACTCTGAAAGGTTTAGTGGTGTCGGGCATAATCAGGACTGGTGACGAGATGAATGCTCGTTTCAGGTCGTTAAATGCCTTTTCACGATCAGCTGTCCATTCCCAAGGTTGCTCCTTCTTGGTGAGTTCAAACAGGGGGCGGGCTCTTCTCGAGAATCCTTCGATGAATCGTCGGTAGAAATTTCCAAATCCTAGAAATGCCTGAGTCTCCTTCACTGTTCTCGGAGTGGGCCATTCTGCTACTCCTGCCACCTTTATCGGGTCCATGGCAAGCGTGTTGTGTGAAACGATGAGTCCCAGGAATTCCACTGATTCTTGTTCGAAGGCACATTTCTCCGGTTTAGCATAGAGGTCCTTGTTGCGCAGCCATTGGAGAATCTTTTTTACCAATTCGCAGTGTTGGTTTAGGGTTTCGGTGAACACGAGGATATCGTCCATGTAGATGACCACCTTTCCCGTGTCGATCAGGTCTTTGAATATTGAGTTCATCATTGCTTGGAAAGTCACAGGGGAGTTGGTGAGGCCAAAGTACATTACTGTAGGTTCAAAGAGTCCCCGATTGGTGCGAAATGCTGCCTTCCATTCATCTCCCTCCTTAATGCAGACGTTGTTGTAACCTTGTCGGAGGTCAATCTTTGAGAAGATTTTGGCCCCCTTAAGCTTGTCCACCAGTTCTGATATGAGAGGAAGTGGGTAGGTGTTCTTGACTGTCCCTTCATTAAGTCGTCGATAGTCCTGTACTGGTCGCAGACTTCCATCTTTCTTTTTGACAAAGAAGAATGGACTGGAATTTGGCGATTTGGAGTCCCTGATGTATCCTTTTCTCAATTCTTCGTCGATGAACTTGTCAAGGTGTTCTCTTTCTGACGGTGACATTTGGTATCCCTTGCTTGGCTGTGGTTTAAACTCTGGCTTCAAGTCAATGGCGTGGTCCCATTCTCCTTGTTCTGGTAGTCGTTCTGCAGTCTTCTTATCGAATACCGACAGGTAATCATGGTATTGAACCGGAACAAGATCTTCCTTCGTCTTTACCGGTTCCTTGGTGTATTGGGCTTCAGCTAACCTTTGCGACTGAGTGAACGTCGCTCGAATTGTTGCAGGTATTTCGCTGGCATTTTCCCATTCTTCGTCATCTTCTGTCTTTGCAAACAGGGAGGCAATTGTTCTGGCCGTCCATTCTTCAGGTACATCTGGACGCTCTTCGTCATCTTCTGTGAATAATCTATTGGGGAGTGGTCTCTCCATCCGGCAATGTTTGACCGGTCGTCTGCTTCCCGCTATCTTTTCCACTGGTTGGGGTATCCCCTTTCCTCTCGTCCTTGCCTCAGACTCAATTTTCGGGGCAACTCCCTTTATGTTGCAGTCAGGGGGGCACCTCGTCATTTCAACGAGTTCCTTGTTCCAGTTGATTTCGGGGTTATGTTTCTTTAACCAGTCAGTCCCTAGGATCACATCGCTGTCCCTGATATCAGCGATATAGAATTCGGTCAGTTCGGTGTGATGTGAGTTCCGATCTTCTGAATGTATCCGGGTTCGTTGTCTGGGGGAATGTCTGATCCAACCCAGGGTATTCGCACTGCCGTCAACGTTTCTGATGGGAATTACTTCCGGTAGTCTCGTGAGAATAAAATCGTTTTCCCTTGCAAATCGAGTGTTAATGAAGATCCCTTCTGCTCCGCTGTCAAGAAGGGCCTTCGCGTTGACTTTTTGTCCTGTAACTTTTCCAATGAATTCTACTCCAACAATGATTGATGGAGTTCGTTCATTCTGTGTGAGTGACGGAATCCTTATTTCACTCGGTTTCGTAGTGATGAGAGGCGTGTATTGATTCGGAAAGTTACTGATACGTGTATTTACAACTCCACCTGGCAACGCGGCAGGGGAGTGAGTCAAAAATCCTTCTTTGAGAAAACGGAGGCTAGGGCGGCATGTTGTTCAGGAGTAAGGGCGGCAAGTGCTCTGGCAGCAACGGAGATGGCATCGTCCGTGGTAGTCGGCGTGGTCGAGGCAGAGGAATCGGAGGTGGTACTAACAGTTGGGGCAGATGCTGTAGTTGCCTGGAGATTTTGAGTGGTGGTCTGTTGCCAGTTCCCAGAAGTAGAGGCAGCCGAAGTTGACACCTTTTTCTTCGAACAGTCTGGTGAATTGCGCATATGACCCTTTTGTCCGCAGTCAAAGCATCGTCCTTCCTTCATGTACGTCGCGTGTTCTTCCGGAGTGAGTCTTCCCACCGACGTGGACGTCGTGTTTCTCGCTTGTTGGGTGTTTGAGGTATTGGCGGCTCTGATTGTCGTGGTGGTGGTGGTTGTCAGCTTTCGACGTCCCCATGCTTTTTCTTCGGCCTTTGAGCGTACCCAGTCGTTGTACTTCTGTATGGCTGCTTTTTGCCATCCTTCCAAGGTTGTGGGTACTACTTCGAACTTATCGATGGTAGCCTTCAGAGCTGGGTTAATACCCTGTTTGTAGAACAACCTGAGACCGGCATCGTTGTGTTCTGAGTCTCCGGCTAATTCGTTGAAGGTCTTGTTGAACTCATCAATGTCCGCCAAATCCCCGGTCTGTCAAAGGGAATCTAGCTTCCGTTCTGCTGTCCCTTCCCGGTTGTGAGGTTCGAAATCCTCTCTGAGCCGGTGACAAAGGTCTCTCCAAGTTTTCCATCTCCAGTCAGCAAAGGCCTTGTTTGCGTAGTCATCTTCTATCTCCTTGCTTCGGTGACGCGCCCAGACGTGCTTGATGAAAGATAGGAAGAGGTCGATTTTGTTGGACGCACTTGGGTAGATTGCCCTGTTGAGGCGGAGGTATCTCCCGAAATCCATCAGGAAGTCATCAACTTCCTCCCTTTTTCCAGTGAATACGTCTGGTTTCCTTCCCCTTTCCTTGAAGCTGGGGGGTTCTTTAACGCTGGCAGACCTCCAGCTGTCGCTGCCTCTCCCATCGTCGCTGCCTTGTTCACCGTCCAATCCATCCGGATCACCTGGTGGTGTACCGGGGCGCGGTGGTTCGTTTCCCCTGGGTGCAACTTGTCCCTTCCCTTTCTGGGTCTCCGTTTTCGTTTCTATTTTCGTCTCTGTCCTTGTCGCTGACATGTTGGAAGGACCGGCGGGCGTATTTTCTGGTGTGGGGGTTAGGTTGATGATGTCCCCTTCTACTAACGTTTGTGGGTCGTATGGAATAGCAAGGGGTAGGGATCCGTCTAGTACCCCTTCGTCCAGGTATATGGTTCTGTTGTTCTTTGCAAAGTATGCCCACCGATGCTCGTCTGTTTTGCCGCTGTAGCGCCTGCTACTAGCGCTCATTATTTTAGCTTAATTTTAAGCGATTTATGGAACTTCGGAAGGGATATTATCTGAAGTATATTTAGTATTAGTGTGAGCCCGAACGGCTAGTAAAAGGTTCAGGACTAGCGTGGAAGGATAAGACGATAATAAGTCATCTTACTGCACCCGAAACCTGTAGGGGTCGCTCTGTTCTATGAACTTCAGAACATCGACTAGTCTCTGTGACCAGACCAAGGGAAGGATTGGACAATAACAATGAGCGACCAACGAATAAAAGAAAGGAACGCCGGACGATGTGAATCGGGCAAGAGCCTCATCTGAAGAGCAGATGGACTGTATGAACTTATGAACTTCCGATGAGGCATGACTAGAAGAAGGCAAAGACTAGAGAGCTTCAGATTCGATACTAAGGGACTGAAGTACGAGCAGGGTTGAATCTATTTCGTCTAAGTCAAATAATATGATCAACTTCAGAACTTGAAGATGAAGACAAATAGCCTATCTACGAAAGTAGTAAAGGAACGAGAGATAGATGTACGAGTCTAGAATGACTTCAAAGGAAAGATGGTCCTACTCCCACATGTTGTGGACCGCAACTTCGTCCCATCCGAAGTACTCGTCCAGCTCGGAATCATCGCGTTGGTAGCCCCAAATGGATGGAGAATCGGGTCGGTTTAACGCGTCAAGATAGAACTCTTCGTGAAGGACGGGATTGTGGTGGCAGGAAGGACGAGTAACCCAGTGGGCCATGAGAGGGTCGTACTGGAAGAAGGTCAACTGTTTGGGTTCCAACTTCGAGGGAGGAGGATCGACCATGCAGTGGACAACGGAGTCGATCCAGGCGTGGGTGGCTCCAGGGATAAAGGCTGTACGGGAACATAAGAACCCTACGCAAGCAATTGCCTCTGCAACCATGTCAATAACGTTCTGAGATTCGAGAGGGATGTACTCGGACAGGTTGTCTTCATAGAAGTAGATGGGGGCCTGTCTGAAGTCAAAACAGGCGACGAAACCCCAATAGATGGAGATGTGTCGGCTTAGGAAGAAGTGCTGAAGGAGCAAGCCTAACAAGGCCTCCCTTTCACGGTCGAGAGGAATGCGAGGGATGAGGCTGCGATCGGTCAACTTGGCGGAATAGTCCTCGTGGTATGGCCAGTGCTTGTACAACTCTGAAATAGATTAGAGTAACTTCAGAAGAAAGGAATGGTTAGGACGTACTGTACAGGAGATTGCAGAAGTGATCTTCTATGGTACAAACATTGGGCATGGCATGGAAATGATCGACGGAGGCGAGCAAGAAAGACTTGTACTGATCAGCAAGCCCAGCATCCTACCTATTTAAGAAGGATTTGAACGGGGAAAGACGAAGTTCCGAGGAATGGAACTAAGTAGTACCTGCTGAAACCTGAACCAGAACGGCTCCATGGGAGCAGATAAACTAAGAATTTAACCTTGAGATTCGATGGCTGAACTTCGGAAGAAAAGGCACGGTCATGTTATGTAGACTTAAAGAAGTACTACACGTCTAAGTGGAATAAACTAGGCAGTACAGAGTCGTCTAGGTGATTGTACCAAGGAATAACGGATGGAACATCTACTTCCAAATCGGTATAATGCCATGCTTCGTTCTGCTGAAGGCAGTCTAGGTAATATAGGTCACAGACTAGAGGACAGTAGGCTAGAGGTGTATGAGACAACCAGCAACCCATCTGAGGGGTAAATACAAAGAACTGAAGTTCCTCGTAACCCAATGTTGGAGGAGCAGGAGCTTCGGCGGCAAAGACGATGGCATCGATCCACGCTTGGACGGCTCCAGGAATGAGGGCGGTCTTCATAGAAAGGAACCCAACGCAGGCAATACCTTCGGCGACGGTATTGACGAACTTCCGAGCCGCGAGAGGAAGGTTGGTATGGAAGTGGGCCTCGCAGAAGTACACCTCGTCTTGGTGGTGATCATATCAGACGAGGTAGCCCCAGTACAGGGAACGATGTCGACTGAGGAAGAAGTGTTGGAACAGGAGGCTGAACAAAGTTTCGTTCCACTGATTGAACGGAAGGGAGAGGATGAGACGGCGATCGCCTACTTTGAAGGTGGAATTGTCCGGATAAGGATTAACGTCGTAGAATTCTAGAGGCGATGTTCAGAAATACAGGAAACACAGAATATGGGATCACTCATGGAATAGCGCGTCTCTGAAGTGCTCAAATATGTTGTGCAAACTCATACTGAGTTCGGGGCGAAAGTAAGCAAGGTTGGAAGGATACGCCTCTAGCCTCCACTTAGTTCTGAACCGGAAGAACGGAAGATAAAATTTACTTTGGAAGTTAGAAGTGGTGCCACAGTATAAGCTGTCCAAGGCCTGGTATCCAAGTGATCGAGATATGAACGACGGTCCCTGGAGCTACCACTTCGCCTCTGAGGGCAGACCACATATACTAGAAGGAGAACAGGACATAGAACTACACTTCAGAAGTTGCCGCAGCTAGTTCAGAAGGCTAGAACTGAGGGGACTCTTGGGGTAAGTGGGAGGGACTTGCGACCCAAGCATCGGAACTGCAACGCCAGTACCTGGATCCACAAGGACCGCCAGGAATTTGACTAGATAAGTCGGAGCAGATATTATCCTGCCATCGCTCCGAAGAAAGAGATAACTTTTGAGCAAGCCATGGGGATACGAAGAAGGACTATTCCTGGGGTTCTGAGAAGGACTACTTAGGGCCTCAACGCGAGAAAGCAATGTAGTATGAACTTCAGTCGACGGAGGGACTGTATTTCTGAAGGTACAAGGAGATGACTCCTAGACGGAACCAGATAGGAAAATATATCCACCAGCTGCGGCTGGGCGGATAGGAACGAATACCATCGAATAGCGCGTCTACAAGGATCTTCCGAAGCAAATAGTAATTGTTGACTTTGGGTCCAAAATGCGTAGAATAATACAAACTCTCCGAAAGAAATACCAAAGAAGGTAGTTTAGATAGAAATCAGATGTATATTCACAATCAGTACGATTAGGTAGAATTAGTAACTGCTAGGGTATTTAAGGACTGGGGTTTTTATCAAGGATCCCCAGGCAATCTGTACTATTTCATCAGGAAAGCAACCAACGCCACTGACTAGGCTGAGGAGGCAATCTGTACGAAAGTATCTACAAGGCTCCGAAAGCAGAAACCTGATTGGTGGCACGCTCTAGGGTCTTTGGGTTAGCTTCAGGAGAGACATTAGAACAGAATAGAACAATTTGTTGAACTTCAGAACTTGACTGTTTGACTTAAGAAACTTATTGAACTTATTTGGTATCTGTCAAGAACTAGCCTAAGGTCTGAGGCCTCTCAGGCCACCTCATCTAGGGTCAAGAAGTCGAAGGGAGAAGGTCTTGCATTGTGCAGAACATCTAACACTGTGTACTGGGTGTAGAGACAAAGTGGACAAGCTGGGGAACTATCTACAGGTGTCCATGAGTATATATGACAATGCTACAGCATTCTGAGTCATGGAAACCAATCCAAGTATAGTAAGATGAAAGAACAATGTGGAACATCAAAGAATATCAAGGGAGACAGGTAGAAACTGATGGAACAATCAAGGGATGTCAAGTACAGCAATATCATGATGGAAATCATATGGAATGATGAACCCAAGGTATGGAATGATCTGGAATGGTCTGGAACATTAAGGAAGCCATAATGCGATACTGGGGACATGGAACGAAGTGAAATCAAAGGGAAATCAAGGGTAATAATCTGGGGACCAAGGAAACAAGAGGAACAGTGGGGCAATTCGTAACAGTATCCAACTACGCCGATTGGCAAGGCTAGTTGAACCTCCGAGGCATTTGAGCTAAGGAGTTCGTTCCATTGACTGATTGGCAAGGTCTTTGGTTTGGGTAGACCACTTGGGGTCATTATTGTTACTTGGGTATTTGAACTTTGGGTATTCTGAACGCTTAGGGGTTCTTCTGCAGTTGCTTTGAGGCTCAGAACGAACTTACGCAGCAAACACACACACATCGCTCTTCACATTTCCGAGCTATATTCCCTCCTACCAACTTATACACACACACACATACACACTCCCTCCAAGCTTTAGACAAGTGCGGAGCTTTGCTTAGTTCGTAGAAGAACTTCTTGTATCGATTTCATCAGCTTTGGTGCAGTCTGACTAAGAGCAGAACCTTTGATCAACACCGATCCACGTTTCCTGCGCCTTTCAGCTACATCCAGTGTTGGGGAGATTTGGCTATATTAGTTAGGTTTTATTTACACCGGCATGTGGCGCATCTATAGCGTCCATTTATGATTGGGACAGATTTCATGTGGCAATTTCCACAACGAGATCTGCTATCCTGATCTCGGCTGTACTCATCTGCCAATTGAATGAGTTGGTCGATATCCAAAGTTCCAGGATCAACAGTGGACTGAGCTTGTTGGGATGACAGAGTTGTAGACGAGGGTACTGATGTAGGAGTGGGTCGAACAGATGGTTGAGCAGGTGGAGGAGGTAAAACTGATGGAACTGAAGCAGGTACCGATGGCTGAGAGGGGATAGGTCCCGGTGTAAAGCGCCACTCGCAGTGTATAACAAAATCTAACAGAAAAGTCAAATCCTCCCAACACACGTAAGTGTAGCTGAAGGGTGGGGGAATCGGGGATCGGCATTGATCAAAGGTTCTGCTCTTAACTAGACTGTAGTGGCAGCCTGGTAGGAAATCTGACTCAAGAAATAGCTCAACTTGGGCAATCTCGAACTCTGTAACAAGCTCTGAAGTCTAATTGGTATTTCAGAAGAGAGGTTCTTAGGTTTGTTTTCGGGGATAGGTGGGGTTGTAGTTGCTTCAGAAGTACGTCCTTAGGCTCAACTAGCTTCAGGGTATTCGTCTGCGGGTCGCAATGGACAAGTCAATCAATCAAACATTAGGCAATAACTTCAACTAAGTCTGTCAATACCAAAGACCAATCGTCAATGGTTACAATGAATCCTCAGTCCAATTAGCTTCGGAAGTTCAACAATGTGCTAAGCCTTCAAATTGGCGCCGCGGACCAACAAGCAATACTCAATCAAAATTTTGATGGATTTCAAGTTCTGCTTTCAACAATGTTCTATTCTTATACTGTTCTAATGTCTCTCCAGAAGCGCTCCCAAGTCTACGAACTACCCAACAAGTGGAATAGCTTTGTGTCCTTTGAATACTCTCGTACAGATTGCTTGGGGATTCTTCATGAAAACCCCACTCTTGATATACTCTACGATGTGCTAATTCTACCGATTCGTACAAATTTGCTCAATAACCTGCTTCCGCAGCTGAGTTGACTTATTATAGTAGTCATTTGGAGAGTTTTGTATTATTCTATGCATTTTGGGATCCAAAGTCACCATTTAATATTTGCTTTAGAAGATCCTTGTATCGCGCTATTCGGTGGATTTTGTTTCCCCTCTGCCCAGCCACAGCTGGTGTATCTTATTATCCTATCTGCTTCCGTCCATGAGTCATATCTGTCTGTCCCTCAGAAGTACTGTACTCCTTGTACGAAGTTCAGCCCTTCTGCAATTCCTAGATTGGGTCAGAACCTCCTCTCTTACAGCTTCCCAACTACTATAGTATCAGGTATCCTTCATCGGTGCGAGAGGTATACTCTCGCCATTTAGAATGGCTAATACCTGCTCCAAAGCTTATCTAGTCAAATTCATGATGGTCCTTGTGGATCCCAGGTACTGGCACATTTTACTCTGGTGCTTGCTTCGCAAGTCCACTCCTCTTACTTTGAGAGTCCCTTCAATTCCAGCCATCTAAGCTAACTTTGGTAACTTCTGAAGTTTAGTTCTAAGTCCTGTTTCTACTATAGCAAAGGTATCCCACCTTCAGAGGCGAAGTAGTATCTTCGGGACCATCGATCATATTTCAATCACCTGGATACCGGGCCTGGAACAGCTTTTACTGTGGTACCACGTTTCTACTTCCAAAGTAAAATTTCATCTTCAGGTCTTCCGGTGCAGAAGTAATTGAAGGCCAGAGGTGTATTCATCAAGCCTTGCTTACTTTCTCCCCGAACTCACTATGAGTTTGCACGACATCTTCGAACACTTTAGAAATGCCTTATTCCATAAGTGCACCCCCATCTTATACTCTCTAGGGTGACTGACTGTTGTTTACGGAGTTCTACAATGTTAATCCATACCCTGACGACTCGACCTTTAAAGTGGGCGATTGCTGTCTCATCCTTTCTCTTCCCTGTGATCAGTATAACGAAACTTTGTTCGGTCTCCTGTTCCAACACTTCTTCCTCAGTGGCCACCGTTCGTTATATTGGGGATACCTCGTTTGTTACAATCATTATCAAGACGAGGTGTACTTCTGCGAAGTCCACTTCCATATCAACCTTCCTCTTGCTGCTCAGAAGTACATCAACACCATTGCCGAAGGTATCGCCCGAGTCGGCTTCCTTACTATGAAGACTGCCCTTATTCCCAGAGCTGTCCAAGCCTGGATTGACGCCGTTGTCTTTGCCGCCGAGGCTCCTGCACCTCCAGCTCTGGGTTATGAGGAACTTCGGTTCTTCACTCTTACTCCTCAGATGGGTCAATGGTTGTCTCATACCCCTCTGGCCTACTCTCTCTTAGTCAGCGACCTCTATTCTTAGATCTTCTCCAGCAGGAGGCAGCCTAGCGTTATTCCGATTCAGAAGTAGACGTCCCACCCGTTATTCCTTGGTACAATCACCTAGACGATACTGTACTGTCTAGTTTATTCCACCTAGACGCGTAGTACCCTCTGCCCCAATGTAACGTGATCGCGTTCCTTCTTCCATAGTTCAACTATCTAGTCTCAAGACAAAATTCTCAGTTATCTGCTCCCGTGGAGCCGTAGCCCATTTCGTGTTTCATTGGGTATTCCTTAGTTCCTGCTTTGGAACTTCATCTTCCCACAAAATCTTTCTTAAAAACCTGTAGCACTGAGCCTTCGATCGTTGCCAGTCATCCTTGCCCCATCACGGTCATGCCTCCAGTCCGAACTATAGAAGACCACTTCTGTAATCTCCTCATCAGTACGTTTTTGGCTCAATGTTACTCCTTCTGAACCAAGTCTAACTCTTCACAGAGCTGTTTAAGCATTGGCCCTACTACGAGGATTATTCCCGCTCATTACCCGAACGTTGACTCATCGCTTGCATTCCTCTTGATCACGAGAGAGAAGCCTTGCTGGGCCTACTCCTTCAGCACTCCTTCCTCAGTCGACATATATCCCTCTACTGGGGTTTCGTTGCCTGTTTCGATATTCAGCAAGCCCACATCTACTTTTATCAGGATCTTCTCTCCGACAACCCTCCCTACGAGGCTCAGGCTGTCATTGACATGGTCGCTGAGGCCATTGCGCGAGTCAGGTTCTTACATTCGCACACTGCGTTCCTTCCTGGCACTGTTGATGCTTGGATCGACTCAGTCATTGGTTGAATGGAGGACCCCCCTCCTTCGAAGTTGGAACCCCAACGCCTCTTCTTCTTTGGGTACCACCCTCTTATGGGTCGCTGGGTTACTCGTCCTTTCTACCACTACAATCCTGTTCTCCACGAAGAGTTCTACCTCGACGAGCTGAACCAAGCTGAATCTCCATCTGTCTGGGACTACCAACGTGAAGACTCCAAGCTGGACAACTACTTCGGATGGGACGAAGTGGCCATTAATAACATGTGGGAGTAGATCATTCCTTAGGTATCTTCTTCCGAAGTTCCATTCTGGTATTAATACTGACCATCTTTGTATAGCTCATACAATCCCATCGTAGACATTTGGTCTGTTATAAAGAAGCTGCCCTAGTCAATCACTGTAGATCAGAGGAGTTGTTAATAATGTAGAGTCCTTGTACACCTCTGAATTTATTACCAACCACCTTCTTCAATTATCGTTCCGAGCTGAGTTCCTCCAGTGTTCCTCTTAGTTAGTCTGCCTACCATTCTCTGCTTCCGAAGTGCGTATTCTCACTGAATCTTCTCATCTGAATGTCTCCGAACCAGGAAACCTTTCCCTTGAATGATGACTACAGACCAAGTGCAAGCTTCCGAAGTTACTCTTCGGTATGCTATTCCCCTATAGTTTTCAGAGAAGTAGGTGGTTGTACTTCCGAAGCACCTTATACACCGGTCTGAGCCTATTACTAGCCGTTTGGGACTTACACTAGTACTTGTGTCCCTAGTGTTCTAATTCACACTTATTAAGCGCAAAATCACTTAAAATTATGGTTTGGAGGCTGCTTTTATTAGCAGGCGCTACAACAATCTGTCATTACTTGTATTGATACCAACTCCATGCTTTCTATACTAGCAGCAACTCTTTTTCTTCCTCCTGGGCTTCTCAATCATCGTGCATCCTGTAGTAAGTCGCGGGAATCAGATGACATGAGATCTCATGGCCTGTTCAAAGAAGGAAAGCCTTGAGATGTTGTAGACGTATTCAATGTTGGCAATTTGTTGGTAATGGGGTGGATAAAAGGTCCGAGACCTGGGGTACTTGTGTCGGATACAGAATGAAGGTTATGCTTCACTCACATCCAGATTGCTTTCAGGCTTAGCCAAGTGCATGTGAGGTGTGTTCCATTCATCTTTGAGCAGGTGAGGAGTATGAGTGTAGGAGGTTCATGGAAATGGTGAAAGATTATATATGATCCATCTCCTCTGTGTTCTGTGTCCTAGTCCAGGTCCTGGATATCAGCATTCTGCATCCACTGTTCCCATGGTAACGCAAGAACTTGTGCTTTTAGAGCTTCAGCTTCACCAGCAAAACGGTATTGCGCTTTAAACATATACGCAGTAAAAAGCATACATTTTAAAGCTAAGAGAGTACAAAACGCACCGGCGGGAGTCGAACTTAGGACTTAATAAGTACAAGTTTGACCGACGGTATAACCAGTTCACTAGGAGGACTTGAGAGAAGAGACTGAGACGTGGTAAAACATGCCCGACGGCCTATCTTGAGTTAACATGCCTAGCAACGATGATAAGAATTGACCGAAGGGTACACAACATCTATCTAGTATAGGGAACGCTACTTAGAAGGATTCGTTGCTAAAGTTAATAGAAGCATCGTAAGGACTAAGTTCGAGACCTGACATATTAGGGCTACTAGCTGCCTCCGACGGCGGTGAAGTATAAGGTCTAGTCATACGCTCAATAGCGTCGGCGGGATTAAAGAAGAACATCCGGACTGGAACTGCTTCACGAGGAGTAAGCACGGGAATGGCGTTGAATACAGCATCCACCCAAGCTCTTGGAGCACCAGGAATAAGAGCAGTAGAAACGGAAAGGACTC
>JANHQD010002913.1:4822-22870 GCA_024721195.1 Marasmius sp. AFHP31
CACATATACACACTCCCTCCAAGCTTTAGACAAGTGCGGAGCTTCGCTTAGTTCGTAGAAGAACTTCTTGTATCGATTTCATCAGCTTTGGTGCAATCTGACTAAGAGCGGAACCTTTGATTAACGCCGATCCATGTTTCCCGCGCCTTTCAGCTACATCCAGTGTTGGGGAGATTTGGCTATATTAGTTAGGTTTTATTTACACCAGCGTGTGGCGCATCTATACCGTTGTCTTTGCCGCCGGAGCTCCTGCACCTCCAACTCTGGGTTATGAGGAACTTCAGTTCTTCTCATTTACCCCTCAGATGGGTTGATGGTTGTCCCGTTAATGGACGTCGTAAGTAGAAGGGATAATCTATACACAAAAGTGTGGGTGCAACTAACACTTCTACAAGTCCGGAGAATGCTAGGAATGTGTCAGCTTGACAAAGGTTATGCCCTGCTAAAGATAGACAGAACAATAGGTAACTCTGTCGGTTATGACTTGGAGACTGGTTGATTTGGCGGGAACAGGTAAAGACAAAGAAACAAGACAACGGTTCAAAATACAATCTTTGACGGGCGAAACACCTCTTGACAGGCGATACGACTAGACCTCTCGATGGATCTTATACAACAACAACGGACGACAAGACCACTCGACGGGCCAAACGATACGACAACGAAACAAGGACGACGGTACGACTTAGACGATTCGAACAATCAACTATGCAATTCAAAGACTTTCTATTCTCGACGATTCATGGAACTTGTTACAGAAACCGGGCAATGCTCTAGATAGGATACAAAGCTGCTTTAATGCTAATGCGTGTGGGCAGATGTTCTGAACTTTCCTACTAATGTGGGTAGTACTTGCTGAGGAACCTACATAATTCCTATGTCCTTATATCCTCATCCAACTAACTATTGTACTAATTATATATCTGCCCTGTTTATTCTATGTTTCGGTAGGAAAGTTGCCCGAAGAGGTAGAATTCTGCCCTGTCGACCAATATTTCCTCCTAATCTAGGCCGTTGGACCTATCGATTGCGTGCTCAGAGGTTATAGTTCCGCCAGCTTGCTCTGACTCAGCCCGCCGGGACTATCCACACAATCCTAAGCTCTTATTGGTTCTAGCAATTTTCTTGCTCAGTCATCCTAGTTCTGTGGAAGTACATGCTTCCAACTCTCCGTATCTCTCTGGTCCTGGGCCAAGCCACGTCCTTTCCAACGCACTCTAACCCATTTATCTACTCGCTCAATGCCTACTCTACACTTCTGGGACAAAGCTCCCAACAGGCAATGGCCCGTAGCCAAACTAGTTCAAGAGTTCTACAAAGGTGCGTCATGATCGGTAGTCTTCTCGTTCCTGAAAGGCTAATAGTCTAACTTCTAAATTATAGAGATCTACCCTGCTCACCCCGACAGAGTAATGGCGGGCGACCTTCCCTATCATTGACTCTGGCGTTTAGCTACGCTCAGTTCTACTGCTATCTCGCCCGATGGTTTCACGGCATTGCTCCTTCAACACTTTATCCTTGCCAGACACACGTGCCTGGCGGCGGTCTTCTTCTTATCCCAGAGCAATCCTGCTCAGGCTTTTCTCTACGAACCAACCGCTCTTTCTGAAGAGTCCTATAACGAACTTACTAGAATTACCCCCTTAGTCGAGAAGTATGCTCATAGTATAATGCGAGTAGGATTCTTTAGTACCGTTATGGCTCAGCTGCCTGAGTATTCTAAAGCCTGGTGTAACGAAGTTTTCCTAGAGGCTGTTGAAGAGCCATTCGTACCCTTTACTGGTAGACACCACTTCTTCAATGTACTAGACTAGTTCTTAACGCAGAAAGCCTTCAATCTCATGAAGACCCGTCGGTCACAAGCTTAGTCCATCAATAAGATCTCTTACTCCTACTTCCTGCCGCTGGTGTAAAATTTTAACCATCGGTCTTCTTTGTCCAGTACTTTCATCATAATATGGACGCTCCTCGTATCCTGTCTTGCTTTCGGACTGTCTATGAAGGTGTGTCTTATAGACTATCAATAGTCCTCTAGTAATCTCTTCTCAAGAGATCCATCCTCCTTTCGAAAAGGCTATTATCCGCCCGATGGGTCTCTCTCATCGTGCTAAACAACTCGACAAACTTTGCACTGGAAATCGAGAGGCTTATTTCGCCTTGTTCCTTCAGTTCTACATTCTTTGTAGCCAAGAAGACCCCTTCCTATGCAACACTGCTATGCGTCTCGATCCTCTACAAGACTTCCTATACCTCGCTCCCCAAACCGACGAATCCACCTTTCGCGACATACTCAACGCTCAGATAGGACCATATGCTCAGGCCATCGCAGAGATTGGAGTCCTTTCCGTTTCTACTGCTCTTATTCCTGGTGCTCCAAGAGCTTGGGTGGATGCTGTATTCAACGCCATTCCCGTGCTTACTCCTCGTGAAGCAGTTCCAGTCCAGATGTTCTTCTTTAACCCAGCCAACGCTATTGAGCATATGACCAGACTTTACACTTCACCGCCGTCGGAGGCAGCTAGTAGCCCTAATATGTCAGGTCTCGAACTTAGTCCTTACGATGGTTCAATTAACTTTAGTAACAAGTCCTTCTAGGTAGTGTCTGCGCCTTAGTAGATTCGGTAGTCTCGTTGGCCCTGTTTCCTGAACAGTCAATAAGATTTGTTTAATCCGCTTTGAACTGTCGGTCACTTCACCAGTTCATGTCTTTTAACTAGTTGAGCTCCCCCAGTCAAGTGGTTCTTCCATCGGTCAAACTGAGTACTATTGGACTCTAAGTTCGATCCCCGCTGGCGTATTTTGTACTCTATAGCTCAAAATCTACACTTTTTGCTACGTGTATGTTTAAAGCGTAATACCGTACCCCTCTAGCCTACTGTCCCTTAGTCTGTGACCTCTATTACTTAGATCGTCTCCAGCAAGACGCAGCCTGGCTTTATTCTGATTCTGAAGTAGTGGTGCCACCTGTTATTCCTTGGTATGATTACCTAGACAACACTGTACTGCCTAGTTTATTTCACCTAGACGCATAGTACACCCTGCCCCAATGTAACATGATCATGTTCCTGCTTCCAAAGTTCAGCTATCTAGTCTCAAGGCTAAATTCTCAGTTTATCTGCTCCTGTGGAGCCGTAGTCCATTTCGCGTTTCATTGGGTAATACTTAGTTCCTTCTTCAGAACTTCATCTTTCCCGTAAAATCCCTCTTTAAAACTTGTAACACCGATCCTCCAATTGTTGCAAGTCCTTCTTACTTGCCCTTCTCAGTCATGCCTCCAGTCCGAACTATAGAAGACCACTTCTGTAATCTCCTCTTTAGTATGTTTTGGCTCAATGTTACTTCTTCCGAACTAAGTCTAATGCTTCACAGAGCTGTTTAAGCATTGGCCCTACTACAAGGATTATTCCAGCAAATTACCCAAATGCCGACTTATCACTTGCATCCCTCTGGATCACGAGCAAGAAGTCTTGTTGAGCCTACTCCTTCAGCACACCTTCCTCAGTTGACATATATCCCTGTACTGGGGTTTTGTTGCCTGTTTCGATATTCGGCAAGCCCCCATCTACTTTCATCAGGATCTTCTCTCTGACGACCTTTTTTACAAGGCTCAGGCTGTTGTCGACATGGTTTCTGAGGCCATTGCGCGAGTAGGGTTTTTACATTCTCATTCTGCATTCCTTCCTGGTGCTGTTGATGCTTGGATCAACTCAGTCATTGGTTGCATCGAGGATCCCCCTCCTTCGAAGTTGGAACCCCAACGCCTCTTCTTCTTCGAGTACCACCCTCTTATGGGTTGTTGGGTTACTTGTCCTTTCTACCACTACAATCCTGTTCTTTGTGAAGAGTTCTACCTCAATGAGCTGAACCGAGCTGAATCTCCATCTGTCTGGGATTACCAACATGAAGACTCCAAGCTGGACAACTACTTCGGATGGGACGAAGTTGCCGTGAATAACATGTGGGAGTAGATTGTTCCTTAAGTATTTTCTTCCAAAGGCCCATCCTGGTATTATCGATTTCCGTCTTTGTATAGTTCTTACAATCTCAACATAGACAATTGTTCTGTTGGAACGAAGTTGCCCTAGCCAATCATAGAGGATTAGAGGTGTTGTTAATAATGTAGAGTCTTTGTATGCCTTTTGAATTTATTACTAACTACCTTCTTCTTCAATCTTTGTTCTGAGCTGAGTTCTTCCAGTGTTGCTCTAGTTAGTCTGTTTCCCCTCTTTGCTTCCGCAGGACTGGCCAGCTCCTAGAGATGTCTCCTTCTCGAGGCGAGCAAGTTAGATCTGCTCATCCGCCTTCGACGAGTCCTTCGGATTCTCCCACTCGTTGATTCGCGAGTCTTACCTGATATCTTTGGAGAAAACTACGTAGAATGGACCCCGCGTCTGGGCTATGAAAAGTGCATGCAAAACCCAGGCCCAACAGATGGAGATGGGTTCACATCGTTTTGAACAATCAACGATGTCCGGACTTTGAGCACACATCTCCGTCATCGAAAGCTATCGGTTCTCCCCATTGTCTTCGTTGCCTCTCAACCGCGGCGCTCAGACAGCATTCAGTACTGTATCCATAGGTGTTGTGTTGACGTGTGAATCAATCGAAGGTTTGCGAATGTGTTCTGGATGTCGAAAAAAGGGTCAGAGTGCGGAGGAGAACCGAAGGAGAGAAAGCACGACAGGCACTGTGTGATGTCTGAGAGCCCGAATTCTGCATCCAGAAAGAGACTTCCGCTGCGTCTAGCTTCTATCCCGATCAACCTTTGCTATCGTTAAAGCTATCCAACCATCTTGATGCTTGATGCAGTTCAGAATCGAGTCGAGCTTGGAATTCCAGACAGCTGGTGCGGTGGTCGTTGGACATTTGAGGGTGAACCAGGAAGTGCTAGTACCAGCGAAGATTGAGGTTGAAATCATCGTGATTTCGGGTTGGAGTAGCATCGTCGTTGGGACCAAGCGACATACGGGCGCTTGCTGAATTTTCAGATTCATGCCGAATCGATGTGGTTCATACGTTCCTGTACGGGTTCATTCCCGGAGTCTCTGCTGGTTCATCGACATCAAGCGCCAATGCTTACTTTCTCTGTTTTTTATGTTCTTTCGACGCGTTATGGATTCACAAAAGCCGTTGTATAGATACGATACGTTAACCGTAAACACCACCTCCCCAACAGGCTTTACCGTATCCTCTTAGACGTACACTGATATACCGCCAAACTCGTGTCGTAAGCCCGAGAGTGAGTCCTTTCGTAGTTTTCCTGTCGGACTCGCTCTGAGTCTAGTGAGTTCAACTCCACAAACAACCGGCCCACTTGCTGAGCCATGATTATACCGTGAAGTTGGTCGATCCATGGTTAGGTCCTCATCGTGATGCACCTCGATTCGAGAAGACAAAGTCTTGAACCGACGGAAGAGAGAGCCGCTGATATCGATGAATTGTCATGAGTGTTGTAATTATCGAGAATGAGGATTCAAGCTCACCTCCCGGTTACTTTTCAAGCCCAAAACATGTGCACGACCCCATTCATCAACCACCTCCATATCTGCAGCACGAGCGTTACCATGGGGCGGCAATACCGTTGATGTCATATACCGAAATCGATGTCGTTCTCGTCCACGACCTCCGGGTGTGCAGTACCGGGAGGGCAAACAGGACGGAGAGGTTCTGGGGTAGGAGTTGTTGGGTAACGAACACGGACTCGTAAAGGCCTATTGCGTGAATTGGTGACATAAAAGGACAACTTGCGGCATCGAATTGTCTGTTCTCCTGCCATGTTGTGTGGGTGAGAATCGATGGTCAGGCTGGTGATATGGATGTGGACCCAGAAGCGGGTATCGTGGAGGGCTGGAGGTGGAGTTGATAGGGAGGCGTCCGATGGAAAATCTGCCTTGGCATGTGTACCGAACCTCCAGCTACCGCGAAACGATCTACCTCGACCTGCTTGTCAACTGCCTTCTTCATATCCCCAGTCCCACCGTAACCCTTTTGCTCCAGCTGGGTAGCAAGATCATCGATATCCGACCCACGACTCGAAGCATTCTCGATTGAAACTTCGAAAGATTCGTTCCCAGTAAACTGGGCGAGACGAGGAAGGAGCGCTCGAGTGATGCACGCGTAGACGACGGTCGGAAGTGAGCCAATCGCATAAGATGGTGTCAATGAGTGCATTGAGAATGAAAACATGAGGTATATTGAATTGTGTAGCTTGCCATCATCCTGTACGGTTGTGGGATCGATGCTGAATGCGTTAGGGTTGGAGTGGCCAGAAAAGCGTTGGTAGGATGGGAATCTCATTGTCAAGCTCTTTCGTGCCCGATTCGTCTGGGACATACCCTGGCATACCAGTCAAGTAGTGTCGTAAAATCGAGAGTGGGCGGGTCGGGGGGAATCCTCAGGTATGGCGTCGTCTTCCTTTCTGAGTCTGGGTGGTTTGCCCTGGGTTTGCCTGCTCTACAAGTTTCCCAATCCGGCGCCCTGCTTGACCACGGCTGTAACTTGAGATCAGTCAATATCTCATCGCAGCCTGATCTAGAGGCATCCCGAATGGTATGAACGGTAGATGGGAGAGACGTAAAGAGCTGGGCTGTTCAGTCGTGGTTCTTGGGAAGATGAATGCGAGCTCGCGTAACTGTCATTTTGAAGTTCAGCACATGCTATGCCATCCCGTCCACCGATGCCTTCCTACCTAAATCTTGTCGGTCCCCACTCCGGTGAAAGGGCACTGACGAGGTACAACAAAACTGACAGTGTTTCAACGACGCGTGAATGAACTTGAACAGGTTGAGAAGAGGTTGTTGATTTGGGGCATAGAGGCGAAATAACGGGAAGGTGAACGGCGAACGTTCTGAGGTATGACTGATGGTGGTCGTCGAGGCGAAAATCTTGTTGTCCGTATAAGCGCCCATGCATCCTACATGCATCCAGGCTTCCTTCACAGTAACCACGACCGGTCCTCCTCCGATCTTGCTGTACGTTAGGTGTAATTCACCGAAATATCACCCGTACCAGATCATGGAACATCATTGCCTGGATGAAAGCTGTAAGCCGGGTTGTCACGCGAGTATGGCCCTTTACTGACCTAAGTCAGATCAGACAAAGCTTGACTCTCCATCGCGATTCATTGTCTTTAGGACGCGTCCTTACGAGCTGAGAATATACGGAAAAGATTTACATGTCACTCTTTTGAGATGCTGGGGATATTCGTAGAGAATTTCGAGTCCCATGTTGAACATGACGCACACCGAATCAGCAAAACTACCCTCTCTACGACGCCATTCCCATTCACCCTTCCTCCTCCTCATCTATGTTCGAACCTCTCAAGATTCTCCTCTGAGGAGCTGAGGCACTTGATATGATCGATCTTGTTCTCTACCATCTACTCGACCAGCTCATCTGAACTCTCCACACCTCTCTCTCGTGACTTTACTTTTCCTACTGGAAGGTCTCAAAGATCGACCTCAGTTTCGGGAGGCAGGCTCAGGAAGTATCTTGAAGAGCCAAAGACCTAGGACAAAACCACTCAACGGAATGCTCGAATGACGGGGGACTAGGGCTTTGGGTACGGGCTCTCTGCTTCTGTCTTCGGTTGCGTCTTATCTATCTTGCTGACCTGGCTTTCATTGTAGGAGACAGCAATGCCCTGGCTTACGACTGTAAATCCCCGATCACTCGCGTAGGCGAAAGAACGAGAGTAGCCATATGTATACATGAGGAAGGATGGTTATCGACGTTGCTGTTGACCAACTCGGACGCGCCCAAGCCCCCGTTTCGGATTTGGGTTGATGATTGATCGCGACGAACCCATAGTCGGGGTGAGGGACTTCCGTTCTACTCTCGAGGAAGAGAACACTGACTACGTTGGTTCTTACTGCAGACGCTGTGCCGAATCCGAATCAGGGGGAAATTTTGAGGAATGGTTGATGGGTCTCGTCGTGGCGGCCAGGAACCAGTGATCACCGAGAAAAGAACAGCAGATCTGGAGGGGGGTAAGGTACGCTTTTCATCATATTCAAGGTGTTCTCGTTTCCGCGCTCAACACCATCACCGTCGACTGCTGGTTCCTCATCAAATAGTAAACTTCATCATCTTCATCGAAAAATACGCCCATGGACGTTCTTTCTCATGAGCTTGAATGGTGAATTTGGAGTCCAACATTCCCCAGGCTTCCCTCTGGACCTTGCCCTCTCTTGACGCAACCTCTCTCATCGAATTGACCCGTGTTCCGCGTGGATCTCTATCGAACTCGCACACAAAGCTGAGGACACACCAGGTGACCGTGTCAGTAGTGGGAGATATGGCGGCGATCCGGACGAGGGCTGTGTTTTCCACGACAGCAATCCTTAGTCGCAACAACTCTTTCCTTTCTCCTCCCACTTTCCCCTCATCCCCTCCGCCCCATTCAATGAGCGGTCCAACATATTTTGCCAATGCCTACGGCACGACTATAGGAGCCAATGCTACTTTTCCAACTGTTTATGGCAACGTGATCACAAATGTTTCTCAGTGTCCTCATGGAGAGGATCGGGTTGTTGTGGTGCGTACGATGCCTCGTACGACGTGGGTCATTGCTAATCCTCTCTTCTAGTACGGGAAGACCTATCGACGCATTATCGACGGCGACCTTGTTTATCGGCGCCAGCTTTCATCCAAAGTCATATCGGTCGCCATCAAGTCAGAGCCTGGAGGTAGAACGTCAGAATTACTGGAATCTCAAATAGTCAAGGTCAGGAAGGTGACACAAACTGCGACCGTCGTCGGGGTTGAAGGGATGTTCACGGTGACAACGTACGAGCCGGCGGGCGAGAGCGATGACGGGTTCGAATCGGTGAGCTACGGTTTTGGAAAATAGTAGAATATGCTATGGACTTGTGGCAGGTTTTGGATTGTGTCCTCAAGGCAGCAACTTCGATGAGGTGTGCCATCCAGTAGCCTATCCTTATGTTAATACTGACACCAATCCAGATCGCCATTCCTCAACCAGCTCTTTGCGTTCAGCGGATCCAACCTATCGGTGTTGATCGCACATGACGGTACGTAGGTTTTTTTGTTGGGATTTCTTGTTGTGGGTGCTGATATATTGTAGAACTTGCGGATGGACTCGGATATGTAGGTCAGTTATGGGAAAAGAATTGGATTGTTTATTACTACCTTGCATATACATATGTATGTTTCGCCCTTGAGCTTTGTGTCACAACTGACAGTGAGTGTCCTTAGCGGACTGCAGTTGAATCTTTGCGCGATGATGAGACGGTGGTATTTCCGGTGAGGTGGTTATTTCCATTGTTGACTACTTAGTAAAACTTGCAACCAGGTTACGCATCGTTGGAAGGATTGGTCAGTGAACCTCAAAACTCTCAGTTGGCAGTTTGATCCAGCTTCTGTCGCCCTCAACCCACCGAGTGAAAAAGACCTCGAACCCTTCTTCAAACACCCTCCCTCACTTCGCCAAGACACCGTTCGACAACTTGACACCACCGAAATCATCGCCTGCGTCGAGGAAATGCTCGGCGATGTTTTGAGTCTGGGTGCGTCACTAGGAGAGGGGTGGATTGGTAATCTGTCAGGCTGGGCCAAACACGGCTTTTTGACTTTCGGGGCGGTTGTCGACTTCAACAACGCTGAAATCCTCGCCCACTTTCCTTCCATTCCTCCCCTCGAGTGGTTTTGTGAGAGCAGGCATCCCGACGTCAAAGCGAGGTTTTCAAGCTCTGGTACGGCCGCTGATCAACTCTGACTTGTATTTAACTAATCAGTTTCAGTGCCGTGGCGAGTCGACCTTTCCTTCCGCAAGACTGGTGATTTCCAAGTCACCCTCAAGTTCGGCTGGCAGGTTCCAGAGAAGGACCGCAACCAACTTCAAACCGCGTTCCTCTGCCAGTCTCTTCCCTTCTTCAACAACTGCGAGGATGTAGAGAAAGTTGGTAAGTCCCCACTGAGTCCCCCACCTTCCTCGTCTCATCTTTTCTTCCACTCAGTTTATGTCGATCAAGTTGGTTTCGAGCTCAAAGCCACCCTTCATCACGACCCTACGACATCTTCAACACCAGTATACCTGTTCATTCCACCTCTCCCCATCAAAATCATTAACAATATGCATTGCGTACCATACTCACTGCCCCGATGTTTGTTTTTCTGGAGCCATGATCCGCAAGGGAAAAAAGCTATCGCCGAGGAGAAATGGGAGGAACTTGGTATTCCCAAATTGCAATCAAGGCACTGGGTTGGGTCTCATTGGTTGAGGGGGCATTATGACTTTGTCTACAATCATCTGATATCGAGAGATTATGATTGGGATGGGAGGGAATACGCGCGAGAGCATGACTATGCAGAGCTGATATACGGCGAGTACTTTTCCTTTGCTCTGAAATCTTTTGAATACTGATCCTTTCTTCCCAGGGGATCCTTACGATGTTCAGTTAGTGGGAATACATGCACGGCGAGGCCTTGATCAGGGAGTCGATCGACGGAGAGTCTGCGCACCATATGAAGATGAAGATGATGACAAATCCACAACTTCAGGCAAGTAAAAACATTTCAATCACTTCACACACTTCTCACTGTCATTCCAACAGACCAGATCGAGTTCGAACAGCCCGAGGTGAGCGACTCGGGCTCTCAGCACGAGACCGAGACTCTGAACAACGCTGTTGTACTTCGTTCCACTCCACTTTCCGGATGGTCAAGGTTCCTAGATAAAATCCGCACGACGCCTAACCAAAAAGAAGCGCGAAAGCGGAGGCTGGGGAATTGAAGACCCTATGGTGACTGGTCCGAGGGGGAGGGGTGATGCGGGATATTAACTGTTCTCGAACATTGATGTTTTTGACACCGTAAGGGGTAGCCTTTGGGGCTTCTGTGGTGGGCTCGAAAATTTGAAATATGTCTGATTGTTCCCGTCTACTTGTAAAAATACACTGATCACAATATGGATACACTTTCAACCTTCTCTCGACATCGTCTCCGCGTTTCCTGGGCGTTATCTGGCGAGTTGCGATCCAGAATTTGTCAACATGAGGGCATGAGATGCTACATGGCAGGAAGACCGACGTACAAGCATACACGACGATGGAAAATGAGCTGTAGGTCAGATTCGACGTGAAGTTCTGAGTTCTTCTCTGTCGTCATCCCGCAATCATGGTCTGGTTTGAGAGTTAATTCCTCAGCGCTTGAGCGGGCCCAAGGCATTGCCTGCTGCACTCTTAACTTGAATATCAAATGGTGATGGACGAGAGCCCAGATCGACGGATACTCGGTACGTTTGTAACTTCGAAGAGATCTATGACACCTCGTCGGCCAGTGCTGGTCCTTGTTTTTTTTATAGTCGCCTTGAGGCTCAGAGGAGAGAACCTGTACACAAGGTTCCGCGACGAGGCCATAGAGAAGGCGTACAAAAGCCGAGACTATCAGAGAGAGAGAAGCTCACGTCATTTTTCCTTAGCTGAAAGTTGATTTAACGACGTCCGGGCCTTGCGATCTCGCGTCTCCATTATCGAACACCAACCTATCTTCTCGCCATCTTCGTGAAAATCCGTTGGGTACAGTTATCCGAATTGAGGGCGTTGTGTTTGGACCAAGCGAATTACGGGCGCTTGCCGAATTATCAGATTCAGTCGCCGCTTCCTCTGATGCTGAACGATGTGGTTACTGTACAGGTTCATCATCGAGTGCCAATACTTATTTTCTCTGTTTTCCTTCACTTTCGACGCGTTGTCATTCTCAAAAGTTATGTATAGATACAATGTGTCTACCCTAAACACACCTCCCCACAGCTTTCACCGTATCCTCTGGGACGTACACTGATATGCCACCAAACTCGTGTTGTAAGTCCGAGAGCGGGTTGATTCCGTAGTCTTCCTTTCGGACTCGCTCTGAGTCTGGTAGGTTCACCTTGCTGAGCCACGGTTGTACCGTGAAGTTGATCGATCGCCGGTTACGTCCTCATCGTGAGGCGCCCCAAGTCGAGAAGACGTCTTGAATGGACGATAGAAGAGAGAACTGCTGATGAGTGTCATGAATATTGCGATTATCGAGGATAACTACGCAGACTCACCTCTTGGTCACTTTTCAAGCCTAAAACATGCGCACGACCCCGTTCATCAACCACCCCCATATCTGCGGCATGAACGTCACCCTGGGGTGGCAATGCCGTCGATGTCGTTCTCGCCCACAACCTCTGGGTGTTTGATACCAGGAGGACGAGCAAGACAGAGAGGTTCTGGGGTAGGAGTTGTTGGGGAATGATTACGCACTCGTAAAGGCTTATTGCGTGTCAGAAGCGACACGATTGTGTGAACTGGTAACATCGAAATGGACGATTTGCGGTGTATCGCACTGTCTGTTCTCCTGTCGTTCCGTGTGGGTGAGAGTTTGTGTCAGGCTCGCAATATGGATGTAGACCCAGAAGCGGGTATCGTGGAGGGTTGGAGGTGGAGTTGACAGGGAGGCGTCCGATGAAGAATATGCCTTGGCGTGCGCACCGAACTTCTCCAGCTATCTCAAAACGATCCACCTCGACCCGCTTGTCAACTGACTTCTTCATATCCCCCGTTCCACCGTCACCCTTTTGCTCCGGCTGGGCAACAATATCTTGGATATCCTCCGCGTGACTCAAAGCACGTTCGCTTGAAACTTCTAAAGATTTGTTCCGAGTAAGTTGGGCGAGACGAGAAAGGTGTCTTCGAGCAATGGACGTGTAGACGGCAGTCGTAGTAAATGAGCCAATCACATCAAAAGGTGTCAATGAGTGCATTGAGGAGGAAGACTTGGGGTGTATCGAATCGTGTAGCTTCCCGTCATGTTGTACGGTTGTGGGGTCGATGCTATAAGGGTTGGGGTTGGAGCCAAGAGTTGCCGGGAAAGCGTTGGATATAAGTCTCGGTATCAAGCTCTTTCGTACCCGAGTCGTCTCGGACGTGCACTGGTATACCACTCAATTAGTGTCGTAAACTCGAGAGTGGGCAGGTCAGGGGGAATCCTCGGGTCTGGCGACTCGTTATCTTCCGAGTCTGGGTGGTTTGCCTGCTCCACAAATTTCCCAATTGACCGCCCTGCTTGAACACGGCCGTAGGTCAATATCTCATTGTACCCTGATCTAGAGGCATCCCGATTGGTATGAACAGTAGAAGGGATAGAAAAATTGGGCTGTTCAGTCGTGGTTCTCGGGGATCTAGATGCAAGCTCACGTACCGGTCACCCTCAAGACCAATACAAGCACCAGCATCCCATCGATCCGTACCTCTCGAACAAAAGACCTATCGGTCCCAACTGCGTGCACATGTAGCCTCCATTTCGGTGAATGTGCTGACCAGACGCGACAAAACTAATCGCTTTCTTTGGAAATTTATCGTGAGTGAGTTCGAACGGTTCGAGAAGAGGAAAGTTGTTTATGAGGTATGGAGGTGAAGAAAGAACGGAAGGGTGAACGACGAATGTTTTGAACTATGATGCATGATTAATGATTGCTGGTGGTCGTTGAGGCGAGAAGTTGTTGTTCGTATAAGCGCCCGTGCATCGAGCCTTCTTTTACAGTAACCACAACTGGCCCACCTCCGATTTTACCGAATGTTGGGTGCAATTCACCGAAATATCACCCGTACGAGACCATGGAACATTATTGCCTGGATGAAAGCTGTAAGTCGAGTTATCACGCGAATATGGCCCTTTACTGACTCAAGTCATAGTCAGAATTGGCCGGCTTGACCCTCCATCGCGTTTATTGTCCCCAGGACGCGTTCTTACAAGCTGAAAATACGCGGAAAAGGTTTCCATGTCACCCTTTTGAGATGCCGGGGATACCCGTAGAGAATTTCGAGTCTCATGTCGAACAAGACACACACCGAATCAACAACACCACCAGACTCTCTACGACGCCCTTCCCATTCACCCTTCCTCCTCATCGTCTATGCTCAAATCTCTTACGATTCCCCTCTGAGGAGCTGAGGGATCCGATATATTGGATCTTGAGCTCTGCCATCTATTCCACCAGCTCACCGGTCCCCTCTACACCTCTCCCACGACTGTACTTGTTCTACTGGAAGGTCTCAAAGCTCGACCTCAGAATCGGGGGTATGCTCAGGATATCTTGAAGGACCAAAGATATTGAACAAAACCACAGAACGGAATGCTTGAATGACGGAGACTAGAGCTTTGAGTACGGTTTTCTCCTCTTTCTCCTCGGTTGCGTCTTGCTGACCTGGCTTTTATTGTAGGAGACAGCATGCCAGCTTATGACTGTAAATCCCAGATCTCTCGCTACGCGAGTGATAAGGCAAAGGAACGAGATCAAACTATACGCAAGAACGGTTATTGACGTTGATTGTTGACCAACTCGGACGCGCCCAAGCCCGTTTCGGATTTCGGGGTTGATCGCGAGGAATCCAACTTCTGTTCTACTCTGGAGGAAGGGAATACTGACTATGTACGTTGGTTTTCGTTGCAGGTGTTGCGCCGAATCAGAGGGATGTTGGTGGGTCTCATCGTGGCGGCCAGGAACTGATCACTGAAGGATACGAGAAAAGAAACAGCAGATTTAGAGGGGGAAAGGTACGCTCTTCATCTCATCTTCAAGTCATTCTTGTTCCCGAACTCAACACCATCACCATCCACTGCTGGTCCCTTATTGTCTTCATTAAAAACGACACCCACGGATGTTCTTTCCCGTGAGCTTAGATGGTGAATTTGAAATCTAACGATCCTCAGGCTTTCTTCTTGGCTTCGCCTGGGTCTATGGGCGCAACCTCTGTCATCGAATCTCGTAGATTACTATTAGTATCAGACCCGCACAAAACGTTGGGGACACACCAGGTGACCGTGTCAGTAGTGGGAGATATGGCGGCGATTTGGACATGTGTACGAGGGCTGTGTTGTCCACAACAGCAATCCTTAGTCTCCCCTTCTCTTTCCCCCCCACTTTCCCCGCATCGTCTCCACCCCCATTCGATGAGTACCACGACCATTCTCGCCAACGCCCAGGGCACAATTATAGGACCCCATGCTACATTTCCAACTGTGCATGGGAATGCTATTATCAACAATTCTCCTCAGTGCACTCATGCAGAGGATCGGGTCGTTTTGGTGCGTAGTATACCTCGTGGAATGTGGGTCTCCGTTAATCCTTTGTTCTAGTATGGGAAAACCTATCGACGGATCATCGACGGCGACCTTGTTTATCGGCGCCAGCTTTCATCCAAAGTCATATCTGTTGCCATCAAGCCCGAGTCTGAAAGCGGAACATCAGGATCGCTGGAATCTCAGGTAGTACAGGTGAGGAAGACGACACGGTCCGCGGAGGTCGTCGGGGTTGGAGGGATGTTCACGGTGACGACGTTTGAGCCGGCGGGCGAGAGCGATGACGGGTTCGACTCGGTGAGCTGTGGTTTTGGAATCTAGTAGAATATGCTACTGACTTGTGGCAGGTTTTGGAATGCATCCTAAAGGCAGCAACTTCGCTGAGGTGTGCCATCCAGTAGCATATCCTTATGTTGATACTGACATCATCCAGGTCGCCATTCCTCACCCAGCTCTTTGCGTTCGGCGGATCCAACCTATCGGCAATGATCGTGCATGATGGTAGGTTTTTCTGTTAGGATTTTTGGTTGCGAGTGCTGATATGTCATAGAACTTGCGGATGGACAAGGATATGTAGATCAGTTTTGGGGAAAGAATTGGATTGTATATTACTATCTCGCATATACAAGTGTATGTTTCGCCCTTGAGCTTTGTGTCACAACTGACAGTGAGTGTCCTTAGGGGACTGCATTTGAATCTTTGCGCGATGATGAGACGGTGGTATTTCTGGTGAGGTGGCTAGTTCCATTATTGACTAGTTAGTAAAAGTAACCAGGTTACGAATCGTTGGAGGGATTGGTCGGTGAACCTCAAAACTCTCAGTTGGCAATATGATCCAGCTTCTGTCGCCCTCGACCCACCGGACGAAGCATACCTCCTAACATCCCTCAACCACTTCCCCCCACTTTGCCAAGACACCGTTCGACGACTCGACACCGCCGAAATCGTCGCCTGCGTTGAGGAAACACTCGGCGATGTTTTGGGCCTGCTTGCGTCATCGGGATGGAGGTGGGATGGCGATCTGTCAAGCGCTGCCAAACACGGCTTCTTGACTTTCGGGGCCATCGTCGACTTGAACAAAGCCGAAATCCTCGCCCACTTTCCTTCCCCTCCTCCACTCGAGTGGCTTTGCAAGAGTTGGCACCCCGATGTCAAAGTCAGCTTTTCCAGCTCAGGTATGTTCGCTGATCAACTCTGACTTGTATTTACTAATCGGTTTCAGTGCCGTGGCGAGTTGACTTTTCCTTCCGCAAGATTGGTGATTTCCAAGTCAACCTCAATTTCGGCTGGCGCTGTCCAAAGAAGGTGCGCAACCAACTTCGAACCGCGTTCCTCTGCCAGTCCCTTCTCTTCCTCAACAACTGGGAGGATGCGACGAAAGTTGGTAAGTCCCCACTGAGTCTCCCCCGCCTTCCTCGTCTGATCTTGTCATCCACTCAGTTTACGTCCATCAAGTCGGATTCAACCTCAAAGCCACCCTCCATCACAACCCTACGACATCTTCCAAACCCACATACCTCTTCATACCGCCTCTACCCATCAAAATCATCAACAATATGAATTGCGTACCATACCCACTTCCCAAACCTTTGTTTTTCTGGAGCCACGATCCGCAAGGAAAAGGAGCTATCATCGAGGAGAAATGGGAGGAACTTGGTATACCCAAGCTGGAATTAGAGCACTGGGTTGGGACTTATTGGAAGAGGGAGGACTATGATTTTGTCTACAATCATCTGATATCGAGAGACTATGAATGGGATGGGAGGGAATACGCGCGAAAGCATGGCTATCCGGGGCTGATATGCGGCGAGTGCTTTTCCTTTGCTCTGAAACCTTTTGAATACTGATTGTTTCCTTCCAGGAGATCCATACGTCATTCAGTTAGCAGAAATACATGCGCGGCGAGACCTTGATCTCTGTAGTCGATCGATGGAGAGTCTTAGCACCATATACGAAGACGATGATGAATTCGTAGCAGGCAAGTCAAAACATCTTAATTACCAAAGCCCCACGCTTCTCACTGTCGTTCCAGCAGATCCAACCGAGTTTGAACAACCTGAGATGAACAACCCGGGCTTCCAGCACGAGACCGGGACTCCGAACAACGCTGTTTTACACCATTCCGCTCCGCTTTCCAGATGGTCGAGGTTCATGGAGAAAGTCCGCACGACGCCTTACCGAAAGGAAGCTCGAGAGCGAAGGCTGGGGAATTGAAGACTCTGTGGTGACTGGTCCGAGGGGGAGTGATACGGGTTATTAACTCTTCTTGAACATTGATATTTTTGACTCCGTATTGGGGTCATCTTTGGGGCTTCGTCTTGATCTGTGGTGGACTCGAAAATGTGTCTGATTGTTCCCGTCTACTTGTTAAAATACACTGAACACAATATGGATGCACTTCCAACCTTCTCTCGACATCCTCTGGTCGTATGACGCGTTTCTGGGCGCTATCTAACGAGCTGCGATCCAGAATTGTCGACGGGAGGGCATGAGATGCCACATGGCAGAAAGACCGACGGACAAGCATACACAATGATGGGAAATGAGCTACTGTAGTATGAGTTTTCATTAAACTACACCGGACGTGGCCTCGACGCATTAAACTTGATTAAACTACGTGTAAAGCTTGTACACTACACTACATAATACACAGCACGAGAGACCGAGAGCTTGTAAAGCAAACCAAAGAGGAATGTAAACGCGTTTAAACTAGAACTAAACCGAACGACATTCAAACGCAGTCCGTTTAAACAACGATAAACTGTCAGCCTGTTTAGGTCTCCTCCTCCTCCTCTGATTCTTCTCCGTCTCTCTTTCGTTTCCCCCCAGTCTCCTCCTTGCGGATATCTCCGAAACCTGTGGCGTGACATGTAGGATCCTGGAATGCGGGCCGAGTCGACCTAAGGGTTTGGTCAGTCAGGTACATTAAATGTCGAGTAGAATAAGGGAACTCACCGATCGAAAGAAAAGTACTTGTTT
>JANHQD010002914.1:0-58537 GCA_024721195.1 Marasmius sp. AFHP31
CTCCTTAGCTCAAACGCCTTGGAGGTTCAACTAGCCTTGCCAATCGGCGTAGTTGGATACCAAATAAGTTCAATAAGTTTCTTAAGTCAAACAGTCAAGTTCTGAAGTTCAACAAATTGTTCTATTCTGTTCTAATGTCTCTCCTGAAGCTAACCCAAAGACCCTAGAGCGTGCCACCAATCAGGTTTCTGCTTTCGGAGCCTTGTAGATACTTTCGTACGGATTGCCTCCTCAGCCTAGTCAGTGGCGTTGGTTGCTTTCCTGATGAAATAGTACGGATTGCCTGGGGATCCTTGATGAAAACCCCAGTCCTTATATACCCTAGCAGTTACTAATTCTACCTAATTGTACCGATTGTAAATATACCTCTGATTTCTATCTAAAACTACCTTCTTTGGTATTTCCTTCGGAGAGTTTGTATTATTCTACGCGTTTTGGACCCAAAGTCAACCTTTACTATTTGCTTTGGAAGATCCTTGTAGACGCGCTATTTGATGGGATTCGTTCTTATCGGCCCACCCACAGCTGGTGGATATATTTTCCTATCTGGTTCCGTCTAGGAGTCATCTCCTTGTACCTTCAGAAATACGGTCCCTCCGTCGACTGAAGTTCATACTACATTCCCTTCTCTCATTGAGGCCCTAAGTACAGGAATAGTCCTTCTTCTTATCCCCATGGCTTGCTCAAAAGTTATCTCTTTCTTCGGCGCGATGGCAGGATAATATCTGCTCCGACTTATCTAGTCAAATTCCTGGCGGTCCTTGTGGATCCAGGTACCAGCGTTGCAGTTCCGATGCTTGGGTCGCAAGTCCCTTCCACTTACCTCAAGAGTCCCCTCAGTTCTAGCCTTCTGACTAGCTGCGGTAACTTCTGAAGTGTAGTTCTATGTCCTGTTCTCCTTCTAGTATATGTGGTCTGCCCTCAGAGGCAAAGTGGTAGCTCCAGGGACCGTTGATCATATCTCAATCACTTGGATACTGGGCCTTGAACAGCTTATACTGTGGCACCACTTCTAACTTCCGAAGAAAATTTTATTTTCCGTTCTTCCAGTTCAGAACTAAGTGGAGGCTAGAGGCGTATCCCTCCAACCTTGCTTACTTTCGCCCCGAACTCAGTATGAGTTTGCACAACATATTTGAGCACTTCAGAAACGCGCTATTCCATGAGTGATTCCATATTCTGTGTTTCCTGTATTTCTGAACATCGTCTATAGAATTCTACGACGTTAATCCTTATCCGGACGACTCCACCTTCAAAGTAGGCGATCACCGTCTCATCCCCTCCCTTCCATTTGATCAGTGGAACGAAACTTTGTTCGGCCTCTTGTTCCAACACTTCTTTCTCAGTCGCCATCGTTCCCTGTACTGGGGCTACCTCGTCCAATATGATCACCACCAAGACGAGGTGTACTTCGGCAAGGCCCACTTCCATACCAACCTTCCTCTTGCGGCTCGGAAGTTTGTTAATACCATCGCCGAAGGTATTGCCCGCATTGGGTTCCTTTCTATGAAGACCGCCCTCATTCCTGGAGCCGTCCAGGCGTGGATCAATGCCGTTGTCTTTGCCGCCAAAGCTCTTGCTCCTCCAACCTTGGGTTATGAGGAACTTCAGTTCTTTGTATTTACCCCTCAGATGGGTAACTGGTTGTCTCGTACACCGCTAGCCTACTGTCCTCTAGTCTGCGACCTATATTATTTAGACCGCCTTCAGCAGAACGAAGCATGGCATTATACTGATTCGGAAGTAGATGTTCTGTCTGTTATTCCTTGGTACAATCACCTAGACAACTCTGTACTGCCTAGTTTATTCCACCTAGACGCATAGTACTTCTTTGCCTCTACGTAATGTGACTGTGCCTTTCCTTCCAAAGTTCAGCCATCGAATCTCAAGGCTAAATTCTTAGTTTATCTGCTCCCATGGAGCTGTTCTGGTTTGTGTTTCAGCAGGTACTACTTAGTTCCATTCCTCGGAACTTTGTCTTTCCCCATTCAAATCCTTCTTAAATAGGTAGGATGCTGGGTTTGCCAATCAGTACAAGTCTTTCTTGCTCGCCTCCGTCGATCATTTCCATGCCCAACGTTCGCACCATAGAAGATCACTTCTGCAATCTCCTGTACAGTATGTCCTAACCATCCCTTTCTTCTGAAGTTACTCTAATCGGTTTCAGAGTTGTACAAGCACTGGCCATACCACGCAGACTATTCTGCCAAGTTGACCAATTGCAGCCTCATCCCTCGCATTCCTCTCGACCACGAAAGAGAGGCCTTTTTAGGCTTGCTCCTTCAGCACTTCTTCCTAAGCCGACACATCTCCATCTATTGGGGTTTCGTCGCCTGTTTCGACTTCAGACAGGCCCCCATCTACTTCTATGAAGACAACCTGTCCAAGTACATCCCTCTCGAATCTCAGAACGTTATCGACATGGTTGCAGAGGCAATCGCTCGCGTAGGGTTCCTAGGTTCCCGTATGGCCTTTATCCCTGGAGCCACCCATGCCTGGATCGATTCCGTTGTCCACTGCATGGTCGATCCTCCTCCCTCGAAGTTGGAACCCAAACAGTTGACCTTCTTCCAGTACGACCCTCTCATGGCCCACTGGTTTACTCGTCCTTCCTGCCACCACAATCCCGTCCTCCACAAAGAGTTCTATCTCGATGAGTTAAACCGACCTGATTCTCCATCTGTTTGGGACTACCAACGCGATGATTCCGAGCTGGACGAGTACTTCGGATGGGACGAAGTTGCGGTCCACAACATGTGGGAGTAGGACCATCTTTCCTTTGAAGTCATTCTAGACTCGTACATCTATCTCTCGTTCCTTTACTACTTTCATAGATAGACTATTTGTCTTCATCTTCAAGTTCCAAAGTTGATCATACTCTTCGACTTGGACGAAATAGATTCAACCCTGCTCGTACTTCAGTCCCTTAGTATCGAATCTGAAGCTCTCTAGTCTTTGCCTTCTTCTAGTCATGCCTCGTCGGAAGTTCATAAGTTCATACAGTTCCATCTGCTCTTCAGATGAGGCTCTTGCCCGATTCACATCGTCTGGCGTTCCTTCCTTTTATTTGTGGGTCGCTCATTGTTATTGTCCAATCCCTCCCTTGGTCTGGTCACAGAGACTAGTCGATGTTCTGAAGTTTGTAGAACAGAGCGACCCCTACAGGTTTCGGGTGCAGTAAGATGACTTAGTATCGTCTTATCCTTCCGCGCTAGTCCAGAACCCTTTACTAGCCGTTCGGGCTCACGCTAATACTAAATATACTTCAGATAATATCCCTTCTGAAGTTCCATAAATCGCTTAAAATTAAGTTAAAATAATGAGCGCTAGTAGCAGGCGCTACACTGGATAACAAGGATCTGCGGCTGGAAGTTCTCAGACACCACCACGACCATAAACTTTGAGGGCACCCGGGCATTTCCTCTACACTTAAACTTATCATGAGGACGTTCTATTGGCTGAGACTCCGGCGAGACGTAAAAGCATACGTACTTTCCTGTCAGCAATGTTCCCATGCAAAGGCCATCCGATGTAAACCCTATGGACTGCTGAAGCCATTACCCATAGCAGAGAGGCCGTGGATGTCTATTTCCGTAGACCATATCACCCAGTTACCTCAATTGGGAGGTTTTGACGCGATCATGGTGGTAGTGTGCCGTCTGACAAAACAGGCTATTTTCATAGCCTGTAACACAACGGACACGGCTGAGGTTTTGGCCCGGCAATTTATTGGGCACGTATTCTGCAAACATGGACTACCGGCAGACATCGTATCGGATAGGGGATCTACGTTTGTTTCTACACTATGGCAATCCCTGTGCAAACTACTCGAAGTACGATCGAATCTTTCGACTGCATATCATCCCAAAACTGATGGGCAGACGGAAAGGACGAATTAGACATTAGAACAGTATCTACGTCTGTTTGTCAGCTATGATCAGGACGACTGGGAAGAATTCTTACCGTTAGCAGAATTCACGTACAATAATACGTACCATTCGGCCATCAACACGACACCCTTTTTCGCCAATAAGGGATATCATCCCCACCTGACGATAGCGCTGAAGGACGTACCGAGTCATTCGGCGCATCTTGTCGCTGATGATCTTAGAAGCATGCAAGCCTACCTTGGGGAACAAATCGAAGTGGCTAATATAGGGTATGAGAAGTTTGCCAACAGAAAGAGGGATGACATACCTGATGAATGGACTATAGGAACGAAAGTCTGGCTGAACGCTAAGAACATCAAGACAAGGCGGCTGATGAAGAAGCTTGATCACAAAAGGGTCGGACCCTTTGAGATCACGAAGAAGGTATCCACGCATGTTTATGAGCTAAAACTTCCATCTACATTACAAGGGATCCATAAGGTATTTCATTCCAGTTTACTATCCAAGACACATCCGGACCCGTTTTTACATCGAAAACAACCTCCTCCACCACCCATTGAAGTTGATGATGCATTGGAGTGGGAGTTCGACGCGATTCTGGATTCTTGAGGACGAGGAAGAGGCCTACGGTATCATGTGAGTTGGAAAGAGTACGGACCCGACGAGGACACTTGGGAGCCGTTGGAGAACTTAGAGGGTGCTGCCCAATCGGTTCGCGAGTACCAACAGCGTCATCCCAATAGACCCGGCGTACCTGACACAGTACTACGAAGCATGGAGCAGAAACGAAGTAGACAACGTGCCCCAAGGTCGCAAGACACACCGACAGGGGACGAGTTGCAGCTACGGCGATCCAATCGCCTATGCAAGTAATACAAACAACTCTATTGATAAAGGGACGTCTATGGGTGAAAATTACAATCGTTACTGTCACGATTCCTCCTAAATTTCCCCAACAAACGCCCAAGTCCACACTGAGCGCTAAACCATCACCTCGATTCACCCCATTTCCCCGAATGCCTGACTCAACTCCATGACTCGAACGGGCCGACTCATAAGCATCCATCACGACTCGGCGGGCTTGTTACCGCCTACGACTCACCATTTGTGACTCAGCGGCCCGACTCACAATCCCAGAACCATCCATTCCTGACTCCTCCTTGCCGACTCGTACGGACACTTGATGACTCATTCTGATCTGTAACATTAGTATATAAGACCTACCTTGTACAGTACATTTCCTTAGCTTAACCACTTGGTCAATCCATAGTGAACACAGCAGAACAGACTTGATTGAGTGACTTGAGGGGCAACTGCGGTCGCCTTCCTGACACTTGGTTAAGCTCTTTTACCCTCACCTCACTCTCGAACCACAGAACGACGACCATACTGGCGTCCCAGAACCTCCAGATTGAGTTCATATACAAACCAGAACCCCTCAGACCCCGGGAATACTTCTACCCAACCCGATTCACCAGACCTGACGAAACAACAAATCTTAGACTCGAATCCTTTGTCTCAAAGATCGTATCAGAAGACCCCCAGCACCTACACAACAAGTGGTTGCGACTACACCACGCCATCTGGTGGAACAAAGCACCAACATACGACACACACCATAGCGAATACGTCCTCATCCAGATAGTACACAACCTTGAAGAAGACTGCACTGAAATCCACGTCTCAAAGAAAGTACCCATCACCCAATTCCACGTAACAGACCAAAACCTCGTTTACGGCCGAGTAGTTGCTGAAGACGACTTCCCCCGAAGAACCAACCACCTTGAGAACTACAACACCCACATCTACATCGCCTACTAAAACGTTGCCCAAGATTGAGGACCTCCCACCCCACAACTCAAAAGACCCTTCTCAAGTAGGAACCCCAGCAGGAAGAGCATCGACTCCAGTCACCTTACCTGAACGAATTAGACTCATCAACAGACACTACTACCTGTGGCAAGGGAGTTCCGAAGTAGGATCTGGCGTGAAAGTATATTGGATATACAGCAGCAAAACAGACGAGCATCGGTGGGCATACTTCGCAAAGAACAACAGAACCATACTCCTGGACGAAGGGGTACTAGACGGATCCCTACCCCTCGCTATTCCATACGACCCACGAACGTTAGTAGAAGGGGACATCATCAACCTAACCCCCATACCGGAAAATACGCCCGCCGGCCCTTCCAACATGTCAGTAACAAGAACAGAGACGAAAATAGAAACGAAAACAGAGACCCAGAAGGGGAAGGGACGAGTTGCACCTGGGGGAAACGGACCACCGCGCCCCGGTACACCACCAGGTGATCCGGATGGATCGGACGGTGAACAGGGCAGCGACGACGGAAGAGGCAGTGACAGCTGGAGGTCTGCCAGCGTTAAAGAACCTCCCAGCTTCAAGGAAAGGGGAAGGAAACCAGACGTATTCACTGGAAAAAGGGAGGAAGTTGATGACTTCCTGATGGATTTTGGGAGGTACCTCCGCCTCAATGAGGCAATCTATCCGAGTGCATCCAACAAAATCGACCTCTTGCTATCATTCATCAAGCACGTCTGGGCACGTCACCGAAGCAAGGAGATAGAAGACGACTACACAAACAAGGCCTTTGCAGATTGGAGATGGAAAACTTGGGGAGATCTTCGCCGCTGGCTCAGAGAGGATTTCGAACCTCACGACCAGGAAGGGACAGCTGAATGAAAGCTAGATTCCATTCGACAAACAGGAGATTTGGCAGATATTGACGAGTTCAACAAAGTCTTCAACGAATTAGCAGGAGACTCGGAACACAACGACACTGGTCTTAGGTTATTCTACAAGCAGGGTATTAACCCAGCTTTGAAGGCTACCATCGATAGGTTCGAAGTGATACCCACGACCTTGGAAGGTTGGCAAAAGGCAGCTGTACGAAAGTACAACGACTGGGTACGCTCGAGAGCCGAGGAAAAAGCATGGGGACGTCAAAAGCTGACAACCACCAACAGTACCACTACCACCACCACAATCAGAGCCACTAATACCTCGAACACCCAACAAGCTAGAAACACGACGTCCACGTCTGGGGGGAGACTTACTCCGGAAAAACACGTGACGTACATGATGGAAGGGAGATGCTTTGACTGTGGACAGAAGGGTCATATGCGCAATTCACCAGACTGCTCAAAGAAAAAGGCGTCGACTTTGGCCGCCTCTACTTCTGGGAACTGGCGACAGACCACCACTCAAAATGTCCGGGCAACCACAGCATCTACCCCGACTGCTGGTTCCACTTCTGATTCCCCTACCTCAACCACGCCGGCTACCACGGACAATGCCATCTCCATTGCTGCTAGAGCACTCACCGCCCTTACTCCTGAACAACATGCCGCCCTAGCCTCCGTTTTCTCCAAGAAGGATTTTTGACTCACTCCCCTGCCTGTCCTAAAGCGCTAGACACTAGGACTTTAGAAACAGCGGCGGCGGAAGTCGACTAGCAGAGACGACGACAGAGACGACAGAGGTAACGAGCAGAGGGTAAGAGCAGGAAGATAACTGGTCCCAACGACAAGTCAGATACATTGCAGATAGAGAAAGACAGAAATAACTACTCACCTGGTCCCAACGACAAGAGGTCAAGATGAGGGACCAGGTGTAAACTACCTAGCTTATATACCCAGTCAGAGGTCTGAGATATGAGTCGTGAACGAATAGGAAAGACAATAAGAAAACAATAAGGAAACAATAGTAGTCAAGTATAAAACAAGAACGAGTCCGGAATGAGTAACTAGGAGATGAGAGAAGACAATAAGAACAATAGAATGAATGGGTCGTGAAGAAGGTGTAAAAGACAATAGTGTGAGAAGGAGATATGTGGGAAGGGGAAACGGGCGTCTGGTAGGCGTCAAAGAAACAAGTAAGCGCTGAAAGGGGAATAGGCACTAAGAAAGGAAAAGATAGGGGGAAAAGCGGCACTTCATGACACTGCCGCGTTGCCAGGTGGAGTTGTAAATACACGTATCAGTAACTTGCCCGATCAATACACGCCTTGGATCACTACGGAACCGAGTGAAATAAGGATTCCGTCACTCACACGGAACAAACAAACTCCATCAATTGTTGTTGGAGTAGAATTCATTGGAAAAGTTACAGGACGAAAAGTCAACACGAAGGCCCTTCTTGACAGCGGAGCAGAAGGGATCTTCATTAACACTCGATTTGCAAGAGAAAATGATTTTACTCTTACAAGACTACCAGAAGTAATTCCCATCAGAAACATTGACGGCAGTGCGAACACTCTGGGTTGGATCAGACATTCCACCAGACAACGAACCCAAATACATTCAGAAGATCGGAGTTCACATCACACCGAACTGGCCGAATTCTATATCGCTGATATCGGAGACAGTGACATGATCCTAGGGACTGACTGGCTAAAGAAACATAACCCCGAGATCGACTGAAACGAGGAACTTGTTGAAATGACGAGATGTCCCCCTGATTGCAACATAAAGGGAGTTGCCCCGAAAATCGAGTCTGAGGCAAGGACAAGACGAAAGGGGGTACCCCAGCCCGTGGAAAAGATAGCGGGAAGCAGACGATCAGTCAAACATCGCCGGATGGAGAGACCACTCCCCAGTAGATTATTCACAGAAGATGACGAAGAGCGTCCAGATGTACCTGAAGAATGGACAGCCAGAACAATTGCCTCCCTGTTTGCAAAGACAGAAGATGACGAAGAATGGGAAAATGCCAGCGAAATACCTGCAACAATTCGAGCGACGTTTACTCAATCGCAAAGGCTAGCTGAAGCCCAACACACCAAAGAACCAACAAAGACAAAGGAAGATCTTGTTCCGGTCCAATACCATGATTACCTGTCAGTATTCGATAAGAAAACTGCAGAACGACTACCAGAACGAGGAGAATGGGATCACGGCATTGACTTAAAACCAGAGTTTAAACCACAGCCGAGCAAGGGATACCAAATGTCACCGTCAGAAAGAGAACATCTTGACGAGTTCATCGACAAAGAATTGAGAAAAGGATACATCAGGGACTCCAAATCACCAAATTCCAGTCCGTTCTTCTTTGTGAAAAAGAAGGATGGAAGTCTACGGCCAGTACAGGACTATCGACGACTTAATGAAGGGACAGTCAAGAATGCCTACCCACTTCCTCTCATATCAGAACTGGTGGACAAGCTTAAGGGGGCCAAAATCTTCTCAAAGATTGACCTCCGACAAGGTTACAACAACGTCCGCATTAAAGAGGGAGACGAATGGAAGGCAGCATTTCGCACCGATCGAGGTCTCTTTAAACCTACAGTAATGTACTTCGGGCTCACCAACTCCCCTGCGACTTTCCAAGCAATGATGAACTCGACATTCAAAGACCTAATCGACACAAGAAAGGTGGTCATCTACATGGACGACATCCTCGTATTCACCGAAACTCTAAGCGAACACCGCGAGTTGGTAAAAAAGATTCTCCAACGGCTGCGCGACAAGGACCTCTACGCCAAACCAGAGAAATGCGCCTTTGAGCAAGAATCAGTGGAATTTCTAGGACTCATCGTTTCACACAATACACTTGCCATGGATCCGATAAAGGTGGCAGGAGTAGCAGAATGGCCCACTCTGAGAACGGTGAAGGAAACTCAGGCATTTCTAGGATTTGGAAATTTCTATCGACGATTCATCGAAGGATTCTCGAGAAGAGCCCGCCCCCTGTTCGAACTCACCAAGAAGGAGCAACCTTGGGAATGGACAACCGATCGTGAAAAGGCATTCAACGACCTGAAACAAGCATTCATCTCATCGCCAGTCCTGATTATGTCCGACACCACTAAACCATTCAGAGTAGAAGTTGACGCATCAAACTACGCCACCGGTGGAATCCTATCTCAGAAGGGGAAAGACGAAAAATGGCACCCAGTTGCATATCTCTCAAAGTCCCTTTCAGAAGCTGAACGCAATTACGAGATCCACGACAAAGAACTACTAGCAATCATCCGTGCGTTGGAAGCTTGGAGGCATTACTTAGAAGGAGCACCAATACGGATTGAAATCTGGACTGACCACAAGAATCTAGAATACTTCCGCACAGTGAAGAATCTCAACCGACGACAGGCCCGATGGGCCTTATTCCTGACCCGTTTTGACTTTGAACTGATTCACAAACCTGGCATTTCCAACAAGAGCGACCCTCTGTCACGAAGAGCGGACCACAAGATTGGAACAGAGGACGACAACAAGGATTGAATACTGCTAAACCCCACCTTCTTCCGTATCAAAGCCCTTTGAAAAGGGGTGGCATTTACAACAGGACACTCAGACATCACACAAAGGATTAAAGACTCCCCTCGCCAGGACTTAGAGGTTCACAATGCACTCGACGTCCTTCTACACAATGGACCAAGAACGCTCGTAAAAAACCTTGAAGAATGGAACTATGAGGACGGGATTGTCTTGTTCCGCGGAAAGATATATGTACCACCAGACGATGACATCCGACGAGATCTAGTCCAGTTGCATCATGACAACCCATTGGCAGGACATCCTGGACGTTTTAAAAGATACGAACTCCTAGGCAGAGACTACTGGTGGCCTGGAATGTCAGTCTTCGTACGAGACTACATTGACGGATGTGCAACCTGCCAACTTACAAAGCCAACGAACAACCCAGCTCACGTTCCTTTAGTCCCCAACGAAACCCCCACTCGACCATTTCAAATCATCATAGCAGACTTCATCACAGACCTCCCGATCTCAGAAGACTACGACTCAGTTCTCGTAGTCGTAGACCGCCTTACAACGGCAGTCATTCTGATCCCTTGCAACAAAACAATTGACAGCAATGGAACAGTGGAATTACTTCTACGACATGTATGGAGGCGATTCGGGCTGTGGGATAAAATGATTTCAGATCGAGGACCCCAGTTCGCAGGAAAAGTAATGAGAGGGATATGGGCAAAGCTAGGAATTGAATCCGCACTCAGCATATCATCCACAGACAGATGGGGAATCCGAAAGGTACAACCAGGAGCTAGAACAATTCCTTCGAGTCTACTGTGACGATCGACAAGACGACTGGGCCAAATGGCTCCCATACGCCGAATTCTGCCACAATGCGCGTTCACATTCCGCAACAAACCGATCACCTTTCGAAACCCTGCATGGATTCTTGCCAAAGATGTTCCCCTCACCAGAACCCACGTTCAAGGTCCCTGCAGTAGAAGACCGTCTACAATTAATGGAAGAAATTCATCAGGAAATACAGGTGAGCTTGAACATGGCAGCTGAAAGGATGCGACAACAGAATGATGACTGGGCAAAGGAAGGACGGATATACCACAGAGGAGACCTGGTAACCCTAGACGGAAAGAACATAAAAAGTACGAGGCCAAAAGCGAAGCTATCGAACAAACGGCATGGCCCATTCGAAGTCCTCGATGTGTTAGGCCCAGTGACCTATCGACTAAAGCTCCCCAAGAAGTGGAGGATACACCCAGTGTTCCATGCCTCACTACTGAAACACTACAAAGAAACAGACGCTCATGGGCCCAACTACCCGAGACAACCGCCCGAACTCTTACCAGAAGACACAGAATATGAAGTGGAGGAGATACTGGACTCAAGAAAGCCAGACGACCGATGTATTCCAATCGAGTACTATATCCAATGGGCTGACTACCCAGAATCAGAAGATTCATGGGAACCCAAATCGAATGTGGAAAACACAAAAGAGGCAATTGCGGAGTTCCACCAAAGACACCCAGCAGCATACCGAGAACCAGAGAAGAGAAGAAGCCAGCGAAATAAAGGTGTTCCAGGCGAAAACACCTCTTAAAGAGGGGGTACTGTCACGATTCCTCCTAAATTTCCCCAACAAACGCCCAAGTCCACACTGAGCGCTAAACCATCACCTCGATTCACCCCATTTCCCCGAATGCCTGACTCAACTCCATGACTCGAACGGGCTGACTCATAAGCATCCATCACGACTCGGCGGGCTTGTTACCGCCTACGACTCACCATTTGTGACTCAGCGGCCCGACTCACAATCCCAGAACCATCCATCCCTGACTCCTCCTTGCCGACTCGTACGGACACTTGATGACTCATTCTGATCTGTAACATTAGTATATAAGACCTACCTTGTACAGTACGTTTCCTTAGCTTAACCACTTGGTCAATCCATAGTGAACACAGCAGAACAGACTTGATTGAGTGACTTGAGGGGCAACTGCGGTCGCCTTCCTGACAGTTACAGGCTAATATTTTATTTAGTACATGGAGCCGTAAGGATTTTCAAGGGAAAATCAGCAAAAGAAATTGAGTCTGGACGGAAGAACCCACCTATAGCGAGTCAAGTTAAAGGACTTATGCTCGGGAACGCCAATTAGCGGAGCGTTCGGAATCCCCGACACCAAAGTGGACCATCTTTGCTGTGGCAATACGAACATGGTTCACTGGAAATACCATACGTCTATAGGTTGGTCTGGATTGAGAGGATTCGTGGTCCGAATCAGAGCCAAAGATAGTGGACAATGTCGAAGGGCTACTGGAGTCCGAAGGAGCCTGGGAGTGACTCGGAGAAGAATGCTGGGGAACGTTTGACGGATTCTCAGAATCACGACGGACGATCTCAGCCACCATGGAACTAAACAAGAAGTCAATAATAGGGAGGAAAGAAGTATTGGCAGCACTCACCGGGCACGACACATCAAAGACTCAATGGGAGGAATATGGCCTTTGGAATACTTGGAAATCTCATGTGCCACCGACGTGTCGTCCGCCACATCCCCTCCAACTCGGACGGATAGGTACTCGTCCTCATCTAGGAAAAGAGCGACGCTATCAGTGAGACGCATGGCCCGAGTAGCAGCGCTAGAAATGTTAGCGGTGTGTGTGGACTCCAAAGAGATAGACAAGCCGTTGTTGGCCAACACAGAAGTGGAGTCACTGATCTCAGAAGCAGCCAAGAGACCTGAAATAGCTTGCATCTCAAAGTGGAGACGCCCTAGCAACAATCGAAGGTCGGGAAGAACTCTCAGGAAGCTCATACACTTGCCTTTGAGTGCTTCCCTCGCCAGGAATATAATCTTCTTGGTCAGATTATTGATGGTGTCGTCCTTTTCGTCTAGAGCAACCAATTCATCGATTACCCGACCACCTGGAGTTGAGAAAGACAAATGGACAAACCTTTCAACGCCTTTAATTGAGCCGAGTTGTTCCCCACTTTCTTGATTTTGGCATTTAATTCTTCGATGCGTTTCTTCCCCAGGTCGATCGTCTTGCGTAGACTTAGCACCAGTCTACAAATACTCAGTGAATGGACATATGCTGAACCAAGAAGATACCTTACCGTTCGTATACACGGAGACAAAGGTCAGTACAAGACTTCTCGCTATCCATTGGGGTCAATAGGGCTGGGTGATCAAATGAATAATCTAGACGAACATGAGCAGGGCTTGTTTTTCATTCAAGGCAGCGGCGAGGTCCTGACCAATGGTGGCAATCGCCTGTTCAAGCTGATAAATGCGTCTGGAATCCGACAAAGGAGTTCAACTATCGACAAATCGTTAATAGGACGCAATGACCCACGTAGTTTGACGACTAATGGATTGGTCCTTATCCCGGAGCTCTTGGTCCCTTCTCGAGAGCTCTCGTGCCTTTTTGTTCAAGGAGTCTTGCATTCCATCCAAAGTTAATTCAAAAGACTTGAAAAAATCTTCTACGGAAAATTGCGGCCCAAAGTTATGAAGTAGGACTCTCTTGATTTCGTCCTTGACGCTAATCAACAATATCAGCATGGCATAGAAATAGGAAATGTAGTCCGACTCACGGTTGCGGCAAGGACTCGAGACCAAAGTGATGCTTCAGGGATGACATGCGAACGTCGTCAGCCGTAGTACGGGTCCCGATGTCGCTGGTAGCAGGGAGATTACTGGAGTTAGCCATGGTAATGGAAGGTAATTGGGGGTTGATGAAGAGGATTTCGGTGGGTTCTGGGAAGTAACGGACCAGCAAGTCCATCCTTTATACCTTCGTATCCTCATGAACGTTGGATTCAGCACCCGAACGACTTTCACAATGCATGGGCGATGTTGGAAAAGCGACTTGGGAACATTCAAGAGACATGCTTGCAAGTCGATGAGAAAGGTTGGGAACGGAAGGCTTGGCGAAAGGGTCAAATGACAACACCGAGTGATATTCCCCTACTGACATACCCTAGATATGTGCTCTGAGCCAACACTGAGCAGACACGGGAGGAAACTCAGACCTCGAGAAGAGGGAAATGTCATGATCACAACGGTTGTGCATGAAACTAGCTCACCTGACCGTGTTCAGGATTCCGAGCCCCGTAAAAATTTCTAATGCCCTACCTAACCATTTAACCGCTTGCCCAAAGTTCCCAAGGCTTTAACCCTGCATTCTTGACATGGTAGCACCTGGATTCTATTCCCTGCCGTACCTGTACCTGTCGATTCTATTTCCCGCTGTACCTGTGCATGTCAGCGCCGAGGTACAGGCAGTGATTATTGGCACCGCCGTGAAGCCCGAGGTTTCCAGCCCAACGCCAGTGCACCCACCGGCGCTGTACTGCGCAGAAGGCAGTTAGACCACTGGTCTTGGGCTATAACCTGTTGATAGCTACTACGGACTTAGTATATAAGACAGTAAGATAGAACTTTAGAACTAACCTCGATATTTTGCTTATCTCTGTACCCCTTTGATTACTTTGAATCCACTCTTCTGCTCTACTTGTGACCTTACAGCGTGCTATTAAGAGAATCAGCGACTACTTAAAACGTCGTATCTGTAAATCTAATCTGTTGACATTGTTACCTACTTGTTACAGTACTAATTCTCATTAAAACTATTGACATTTTGCTCTTCAGTTCATCTCTTTCGAGTGTCTGTTCGAACCCTCTGGTACAGAACTTGACAGGGTGGCGTTCACAACAGGACACTCAGACATCATACAGAGAATCAAAGACTCTCCCCGCCGGGACTTAGAGGTTCACAATGCACTCGACATTCTTCTACACAATGGACTGAGAACGCTTGTAAAAAACCTTGAAGAATGGACCTACGAAGATGGGATTGTCCTGTTCTGTGGGAAAATCTACGTACAACCAGACGACAATATCCAACGAGATTTAGTCTGACTACACCATGACAACCCATTGGCAGGACATCCTGGATGTTTCAAGACATATGATGTAATGGGCCTCTTTTTCTATGTCAAGCCAGAGGAAATAATGAGAAGAAAGAACACAGAGAAATGAATAACACCCGAAACCAGCGGAGCCTCTGACTGGTTCACACATATGATTCGATCCTACACGCAATGCAGACACCTGGGATTGCCGATCGAAGGTGTGTTTTCCAGGTCGAGCCTACCAGACAGCAACACGGAGTTTCTGTAAGGGTTGTCCTTTGGGGTTACGTGGACAGTCGCAATTGTAGAAGGGCTTTACCAAAGACCTAAGACAACGAAAACAAACGGTTAGTATGAGACTTGAGACTAGAAACACGATTGACAATAGACAGAATCTAAAGTACATGCTTCCTATCTACCTAGCTTATATACTGTTAAAGAACGTTGTCATGATCCGAACTGGGATCATACTGTGTCATAGGGTACAGAAGTATCGTGTGTAGTCCAAGAGAAAAGTGTGAAATACGAGAATAACAATTGGAAGTCAAACTCGGTATAGCGCCTGCTACTAGTGCTCACTATTTTGTAACGGGCCTCTTTTCTACGTCAAGCCGGAAGATGAAATGAGAAGAAAGAACGCGGAGGAATGAATAACACCCGAACACAGCAGAGCCTCTGACTGGTTCAAACGTATGGTTCAAGCCTACACGCAACGCGGACACCTGAGATTGCCGATCGAAGGTGTGTTTTCCGGGTTGAGTCTACCAGACAGCAACGTGGAGTTTTATAAGGGTTGTCCTTTGGGGTTACGCGGACAGTCGCAATCGTATAAGGGCTTTACCAAAGACCTAAGACGACGAAAACAAACGGTTAATACAAGACTTGAGACTAGAAACACACCAGAAAGTAGCTTGAAGCTTTGTAGAACGAGATTGACAATAGACGGAAACTAGGGTACATGATTCCTATCTACTGAGCTTATATACTAGTAAAGAGCGTTGTCATGATCCGAACTGGGATCGTACTGAATCATATGGTACATCTGTACCGTGTGTAGTCCAAGAGAAAGTAGTGAAATACGAAGAAGATGATTGGAGGGGGATCCCGGACAACGGAAAGGGCAAGTGCAGAATAGCCGGGATGGACGCGGAAAGGATATTGGGCAAATGGTACGACTTCTTGGACGTGGAATAATGGTGTCACCAGGACGCAAGTGCAGATTGACAACTCCAAAGGATGAATAGTAGGACGCGGATGAATATGAGATGTGGACTTGGTATGAGTCGTTGCAAAGATGGAGAGATGTCAGGGGATGAGTCGTGAATGAGGAACGCGGAGTATCTCGATTGTGATGACGTTGGAGAGATAACGGGTGAGGAGGACTTGGGACGACATTTGGGATGGAGGGGACGCGGAGGTTGAGCTATAATCGACGAATTGGGCCATTAGGCGCCGAGTTCCGAGTGGCGGTGCGTTGAGCGTTAGTTGATGCAACGCGGATTCCAACGTATAGGATGTGTGTGGGCATTTGGCAGGGTGATAAGGGTGTTAGGGATATGGCGGAGGGTATGTTTGTGAGGAAAAATAAGTGACCCTTACAAACACTCATTCACTTCATAATTACTCAGTCATCTCTCAACTCCTCCCCACCAACCTTGCCCTGGCTCTTTGTCGAACTTCAATGCCAGATGAAGATGAAAAAGCTCTTCGCATAAAAGCTGCAGCCCACATCCAGTCTCGAAAAGCTGGAGAGACAGAGAACCAGTCTGATCCTGATTTCTGGGAGACTTTACCCTTTGAGCAGCCCCGTAGTCGTGCTCGCAGTCAGGGTCGTAGCCGCACCCAAGCCAAAACCAAAAATAGCCAGAGTGTTCCCAGTCACAGTGGTGGCAACCAACAGCAGAACATCAATAAACCCTCTGGTTCCAGTGGACGGCTTCAGCGCAGCGACCTTGACCCCAAAGTTGGTAGTTACAGTCTTCACCATGACGAACTTCTGAAACGGTCGAAGGCTGAGCTCCATCACATGTGCATTTGGTATGATCTCAAGCGTTCTGGAACAACAAAAGCCGAATACATCCAGAGATTGAGTGACTTTGCCACTGGAAGGCAAGACTTGGGTTCTGCTCAAACTGGTAGTTCAGCATCAACAGCGGTGGCAGCCCAACACTGACCAGTGACAAGATATGTATTTTACCATTCTTATGCTACTCTAAACAGGTACAAAATGCGAGAATATTAAAGTTATCTGGTCTGATCGAAGGAGCGGACATCCAGTTTTGTTTGTGTGTGACCTGCCGCAACACTCATCCTCTGTGACAATGTGTCACATCACGCGTTTCAACTTGAGGTCTCACCACCACCAACACGAAGCCATCTCACGAATTTCTTTATCTCTCTCTCTCATCTCCTTGACAAACATCATGAGTTTTATTGACGAGTTTATTCCAAAGGAATCAACAGGACCGGTCCCCCCGGAAAACCCAACACAAGCCTCAGCCAGCGCGAACAATGTGTTCGTGTTTGGTGCCACAAGTTCTTCCACCAGTCAATCGGACGCCGGGACCTACACTTTTAGGCTGCAGGCAACTCCTATTCGGCCACTTGCTCGCCACGGTGCAGTCGATACTATCACCAAAGATGGCCAGGTTTCACTGCTTCCTCACATCGCGGGTTTCCGCAGACCGCTTTTTCACAAGCCGGAGGAAGATACTCCGCGCACTGCAAAGCGAATTAAGACACACACCGACAAGGTGTGCGACGGTGCGAATCTGAAAACCAAAGCCCGAGAGAAGGTTGAGAACTTTGCAAAGGTTAGTTTTTCTTTTCACATCTCTCTGACCGTTGAACGTTAAATGTGAAACTTACCATTCTCAGCTCAATAGCAGGGAACAAATGATCGCCATTTTTGCGAGTCTGATGGACATTGAATGTCGACTGACACTTCAGGAAGAGGAGAAGCGGCTCGAATGGGCTCTGACCTTGATGGAGTCCGGATTCCATGTGAGTACAATCAAACTGTACTAGTTTTCTTCATTTACTGATTTAACAGTGTAGACAAGCCTGTCAAACCATGTTTCCTCGTGTCTCATGGCTCCGGACATCACCGCATACGTCCACAAGGTCCCTGAGGTGGTCATGGTGAGTTCGACCACCCATTCATATTTTCAAGTTTTAACATGTTTCTAGAAATTAAGTAACCAGCACCCAAGCTTGTTCGGCATTCCCAAAGGCATGCTACACATCCAGTTCTACTATGCAAAGCTCCAAAAACTCGTCACAACCAGCTGCTCGCAGGTTCGGGCCAGCATGAAGACCAAGGTAATCTCATCTCTTCCAGTCCCTTGCAGTTACTGACGTATCTATTCCTCATAGCTCGTTGGTTCTATGGGCAAAAAGCGCAAGGGAGCACTCACCATCGTAGAGCTGTGCCAAAACCTGGCGGCTACGAGTTTGGGCATGGAGATCAAGGGTGATCATATGGCACGGGCTGCGTTTTTGGTAAGTCCCATGTTGATTTGGGTCACGGCTGCTCATTAACCTCCTTCCACAGCAAAAATGTCTTGTGAATTTCCGGGAGCTCTTCCAGTCATCTGAAAATGAACGTGAGGAAACCCCAGCACCAGACTTTACCAGCGACACTGCAACCAAGGTGGGTTCAGATGCCAGCTCTACCGCACCAAGTACCGCGGCCAGTGCCAAGTCGTACAAGACGAGCGATTTTTGGACGTATGTCGACGATCGACTCACTGGGATTCGGAAGGAGATCTGGGAGAAAAACAGTGGTGCAACGGCTCAGAGAAAAGCCACGATCACATGAGTGTCAGTTTCTTTCGGGATTCACTGATTGAACTCATTTCATTTCCTATCAGATTCTTCCAGAGAGTCCTTGCGGACGATCTCAGGACGTACAGGACAAGCTCAGGGACTGAGATCAGGCTCAAAGATCTCGACTTCACCCCTGTTGTTGTCCCGTGGCAGTTGACAATCGCAGAGGCTATGGTCTTCTAATGAGGGGCCTGCTGGTCCCGACAACCTTCCGCTCGCTTTCCCCGATCCGTGCACAGTAGACAATTCTCCTCCCCCTCTGTCTCTCACTGCTTGTATCATTGTTTCTTGAGTACGACCCACGACCTGCGAGCCACTTTTAGATAGAGATAGATACTACACGTGCGCCAATAAATTGATTTCAATATTCTTTTTCACTGTCCCAGCTGCGATGAGATGAGATCTGAGGTATTATTCTCGCCGGCGGATTGGTGCGGATTGTGACCAGTGCTGCTTGCTCAGACGTATTTCTCGGGCACTACATTGTACCAACAGATCTCCCATGTTGGGACAACATGGTCAATAGGTCGCCAAAATATGCCGAGAGGACCGTGACAAGGCGACAGCAATGGGTCGGATCCCATATAAATTTTATACGTGGTGACTACATACAGACAATACATTGGGCATGTCATGACGATACAGCTCGTTTAAAGTGAAGGACGCATGGTAACCACACAGCTCCGTTTTGGCAGTGTAAGTGCAGCTGAAAAGCGCATCTGAGCGAATTAAGTGGACAAGTAGAAATCAAGTCCAAGGTGATCTCTGAACCGTAAGAACTTCTCATGACCGAGATTCTTCGTGAACATATCTGCGGGATTGTAAACACCTTCGATGAAATACAACTCGACTTTGCCATCTTCAACACACGATCGGATATAGTGATACCGAATATCAATGTGCTTGGTTCGGCGTTCTTGAACCGGGTTAGAGGCAATGAATATCGAGCCTTGATTATCACCGCAGATTGGAATAGGACTTAAGTCGATTCCAAGTTCAGAGAGTAGTGATCTAATCCAGGAAGCTTGACGACTGCAATCAGACAGTGCCATATACTCAGCCTCAGTAGAAGAGAGTGCCACAGTCTTCTAGGCATGCGATTGCCAACAGAAGATGCCACCTGCTAACTTGAAGAAATAGCCAGTGATTGAACAGCGCTTGACAGGATCAGCAGCCCAGTCCGAGTCTGTGAACGCAAGGAGACCTCCATCGGAATTACCATCATAGGTGAGGGTATAATCCTTTGTGCCAGCGAGATAGCAGCAGATGTAGAGAGCTTTATCAAGATGCTCCTTGGTCAGATTTGCAGAGAACTGAGACAGCTTCGTAACAGCATGGGCAATGTCAGGTTGTGTGCCCAGCATGATGTACAGAAGCAATCCAATTACAGACTGGAACTTGGCGTGGAGAGCTGGATTGACTGGACCATTGTTAGGCATTGGTACATAGCCTGCAGGAAGTGGTGTGGTAGCGAATTTCTCATTCTGCATGCCAAAACGTTCAAGGACTTTGTCTAAGTAGTCCTGTTGGTCAATCAAGATCTTCTTGCCTTCACGGCGGATGCGCATTCGAAGAAATTCTTTAGCGTCACCCAGATCTCGGCATTCCCATCGAGCCATGAACTTGGCTTTCTTCTTGTCAACAAAAGCTTTGTTAGGACCCATGAAGAGTGCATCGTCAACATATATGATCGCATACACAACTTCACCACTCTTCTTATCTTTGCAGACAAAGAGTCCAGCATCAGAAGTTAGGCGTTTAAAGCCCAATACTTCCATGGACGAGCTAAGGGTTCGCCACCATTCAAGGGCAGCTTGCTTCAGTCCATACAATGCACGACGCAGGCGTAGTACCTTACGTTCTGAGCCCTTGACTTTGAAGCCTTCGGGTTGCTCCATATATATCTCCTCAGCAAGATTGCCATAAAGGAAGGTGTTCTTTACATCAACAGAAGTGATGTACCAGTCTTTGAGCACTGCAAGAGCAAGCATCATTCGAACAGTCTCAAAACAAACGACTGGTGAGAAGATTTCGTCAAAGTCAATACCTTCGACTTGAGAGAAACCTTTAGCAACAAGCCTTGCTTTCTTACGACCGTTAGTTTTAATGTCGAAGACCCATCCATTTCTGATGGCTTTGCGTCCCTTAGGAAGGTCGCATAATTCGAAGACCTTGCGCTTGCGAAGTGCCTCAAGTTCTTCGCGGCAAGCAGCCTTCCATTCCTTCTGTTGCGCTTCAGGCAACTTCATAATATCACGGAGTGTCCATTCTCTGATGTTAGCTAATTCAGGAATATCGGACATTGGAAGCGAATCGTGTACTGGAATGGCATTGTTCAATAAGTAAATCACGAATCCTACTCCCCCTTCATGGGTAAGTCTTTCGACTGTGCTTTCACCCCCTTGCGACTCAGTGCTTCCACTGGGTTCTGGAGCAGGCAGAGGCGGAAGTGGACCAGGAATCACACTTTTTGTACCACCCTTGCCTTTCCTGGACTTTGATGAGCCAGGATGATCAACTTTATGTGACGGTGCAGTGTCACCAGTGATCTTTCTCCAAGATTTCTTGTTCTCTAAGTCGCAAACAATTTGTGAGGGTTTATTCGGGTTCTGCTTTTCACCGAATATGTTACCAGGTTGCGTAGTACCCGTCCGAAGCCTTGAAGATCGACGTGGACCTTCCGCCGCTGGTTGAGGTGGAGGTGCAGGAACATGGGCTTTGCCTGTAGGCAACGGAGGACCAGATGGAGGTAACGGTTGTTCCTCAGCCTGTTTAGGGCTACCTGCAGGTTTGTCAACCGGAGGTTCTGGTCTCTTTGGAAGGATTTGGGAGCAACTTCTGAGATTTCGAGACGGAGTATCGTCCATACTATCATCAGAGTCATCATCTTCCGAAGGAAAGTTGGGATTTTCACCCAAAGTAAAATGTTCACCATCTACTGGTGTTACACCACGAGTTTTTGCATCAGGACATCTGGGATACAGAGTCTCATTGAACAGTGCAGTAGTACCTTTGAAAATAGAGTTGTTGCTTCACATGAAGAGAAAACCTTTCATCCCTTCCTGATAACCAATAAAGGTCATCAACTCAGAGCGAGGATCCAGCTTATTGGTACGTTTGTCTTCAGGCATGAAGGCATAGGCTGCACAACCCATAACTCAGAAGTGTGAAACATCTGGTGCCTTTCCGTACAGCATCTCAAACGGAGTTTTCCAACCTAAACGTTGCACAGGAGTGCGATTGTAAAGATGGATGGCACGTTGGTGACAAAATTCCCACCAGGACTGAGGCTTACAAGCTTCAAAGCGAAGAGCCTGAGCCTTCTCAGTGATCGTCCTGTTGAATCGTTCAGCGCGACCATTCTGTTGAGGAGTGTATGGAACGCTCTGCTCAACTGCAATCCCATGCTCTTTGAGTAAAGCATCAAACTTGTCGCCTTTGTACTCTCCCCCTTCATCCGGCATCCATTGCTTGATGTTAGCGTCGAATCGTGTTTTCCCCATAGCAATGAAGTGTCTAAGCGCTTCGAGAGCATCGGATTTTCGACGTAGGAGAGTAGACCACGCATGTGAAGTGCAGTCATCAACAAAAGAGATGTAGTACTTGTACCGGTGATAAGATTCAACCGGAAACTGCTTCAGATCTGAATGAATGAGGTCAAACGGTTTGGCAGCTTGAGACTTAGAGTTGGGGAACGATTTCTCATGCATCTTGCCTTCAGCACAACCGCGACATAGAGGAGTCTTCTTGGTGCGCATTTTAAGGTCAAGTGGGAAATTCTGTGTATGTTTCTGAGCTTTATTCAGGGCTTTGTCCGAAGGATGTCCGAAACGCCTGTGCTCAATGTCATAGTCAACGTTGTAAACAATAGACTTGGCCAATAAACTCTCAGCAGAAGCTTTCCGTGAGTAGACTCAATAAATGGTTTGACCAGGCATATGAGGATAGCAAACAAGCGATTGATTTTGCTGTGATGAGTAGAAGGCTAACTTTTTCGCATTTCCACGAATAGAAAGTCCATCTTGAAGGAACTCACCCAAGGATAGTAGTCATATATCCAACTGAGGTATGTAATAGACAGGATAGAGACGCGAAATACGCTCTGACATTCTCCCGTCTTGTCCTTCGACACCATGTTTGATGAAGACAGTCCCTTTACCCTTTATTTGTATAGGGTTGTTTTTATCGGCAGTATTTACCATTGAACCATTATCGAGGGGCTGATAATCAGCAAAGTCATTCATATCATGAGTAAAGTGCGATGAAGCACCGGAATCTAATAGCCAGCCCTGTGCGTTACTGGACTTCTTTCCCTTACACTGAGTACCGCCAACGAAATGATTGTTCAACACTAAGGAATATTGTACAAGTGACGCCAGGTCACTATCACGACTACAATAGCGGCTACTGATAGAAAATAATCGAGAGCATCGCTGTTGAGTGGTATCAGTGTTGGGTAACAGATCAAGATAAGGGACTAACAGGTCATTGTAAAAAGATCCAAGAGAGACGTTGTCCGGAACGTCCTCTTCTACCCCTGCAGCTTCAGCAATGTCGTCATCAACATCATCACCGAATAGAGAAGTTAGGTCATTACCATCTCCCATGTCTACATCCTCATCAACTTCATCAGGACCAACACTACGAGAACATTTAGAAGAAGTAGAAGAGCTGTATCCGGGTCCGTCATTGTCCTCCAGAGTACGCTTGGACGAGGACGTGACAGCGCCAATACGTTCCTGAAGGGAGGTGCAGGCCTTGCTCGCCAGTTGGTCTGAGCGGTGGACCTCGGACGCCACGACGTCTTTGAGCATTTTGAGGTACCGCGCCATCTTGGGAACACCGATTCTGTCAGCAAGTGAGCAGGATTCACGAACATCTTGAAAAACTGACTCCGAGGGTTTGAAGCCTGTGAACTTCTGCATAACAACAGGGTTCTTCTTCTTCGGTGGAGGAGGAGGGGCGAGAGTGCTGTCGCACGATTTGTCCCAGAAACCTTTGAAGGTCGCAGGAGGAGGTGATCCCCTAGCGTGGCTAGAGGAGAGGCGCGTAGCAGCCTTGAAGTTGAGATTGGGATAAGTCTCGTCCCAAGCGCTCGGAGGAACATAGCCTGCCCATGGATCGCGACTAGTCAGGAGAGGGTAGGTGTTCTCCGATGCAATCTCAGCACAGAGAGACCGCTCAATCGCATTCAATGCGACTCGATCCTTGCACTTCGTGACGGAGGAGAAGGGAGGGGTGATGGTACTTGCCACAGAGGCAAAGTGTTACGAATTGCCCCACTGTTCCTCTTATTTCCTTGGTCCCCAGATTATTTCCCTTGACTTCCCTTTGATTCCACTTCATTCCATGTCCCTAGTATCGCATTATGGCTCCCTTGATGTTCCAGACCATTCCAGATCATTCCATACCTTGGGTTCATCATTCCATATGATTCCCATCATGATATTGCTGTACTTGACATCCCTTGATTGTTCATCAGATTCTACCTGTCCCCTTTGATGTTCCACATTGTTCTTCATTGTTCTTTTATCTTACTATACTCGGATAGGTTTCCATGACTCAGAATGCTGTACCATTGTCATATATACTCATGGACACCTGTAGATAGTTCCCCAGCTTGTCCACTTTGTCTCTACACCCAGTATACAGTGCCAGATGTTCTGTGCAATGCTAGACCTTCTACCCTCGACTCCTTGACCCAGATGAGGTGGCCTGAGAGGCCCTAGACCTTAGGCTTGTTCTTGACACAAAGTGCGAATGACCATGAGGGCGGTTGCCACCGCGATTGCCACCAGAGTTGCCAGCATCCCTATCAATGCCACCACGCGTTCCTCATTGCTGCTGCTTCTTCTTCTTACCTTTGTCTTGGTTCAAAGGAGGAGCATGCTGCTGCTGCCCACGTTGTTGTTGATGCTGTGGAGGGCGAGGGTGCTGCTGCTGCTGGAACGAGGGAGCGTTGGTCCCACCACGTTTAACTGCAGTGAGTCGACTGGCGAACTGAGGGTTGAGGCGCTCATATTCAACCATGATGGCGTCCTGGACGTGGTCGAGGGTGAGAGCTGGTTTCTCGTATCCTGTTGAGCTATTGGAGGAGCCAGAGCTGCTACTACTTCCCGATTTCTTGCTAGTTTTATCATCACCATCGTCAACTTCTCCAAGGTGCGAATAGTCGTGCAAACACTTGGAGGCAGCCGCTTCCCAGACTTTCGGGATGGCTTGGACGAGGATGAGAGCTTTGATAAGCTCAGGGATGTTGACTCCAATGGTATCAAGGCGCTCGAAGTAGGACTTCAACTTGGCAATACTGCCAAGAGGATTCTGCTGGTTAAGCGTAAACGTGACGGTCTTTAGAAAGTCGCAATAGATGATGGAGAGGGTCGGGGAACCATGGATGTTGTCCAACTTCTTCCAGGCATTGCAAGCCTTCATGCCTTTGATGACATCGAACTGCTCTTTAACCATTGTGAGACTGAAGAACCCCATCAACTGTTGGTTGTTCTGCCTCCATTGGTTATGCTGCAGATTGTAGACTGCGAGCTGAGCATCATCGGGGTCACCATAGACCGTGACTCAGTCATCCCCTTCGCCAGTAGTGGCAGCAGGACCATGAGGCATCTCTGGCTCAGCTTCAACACCGGTGAGGTTGTCATAAAGCTTTTCAGCCATGGCAACACCTTTGAAGGTCGGTTTATACCACTGGAGGAAACCAGTACCATCGAATCTCTTCTCGAAGACTTTCTTAAGATCAAACCTTTTTGTTGGATTGAAAGGTTTGGGTTTGGATCTGTGAAAAGACAGCGTCAGCATGCGTCTAATCAAAAACACAGGGTAAGCAGCCATGATGGGCGCTATGCTCAATGATGAGCACTGGATCCGTTAGATCTGATGTCGTCGAAGGACGATACATCAATGCCATAGATTGAACACTCAATGAAGAGGCCGATGGCATGTACAGGCGTAGCCAAGTTAGCCATAGACAGCAGCCTGTGAGGGCGCTCGTCATTGACTAGCAACAGCACCCACAAGGGCGCTCGTTGTTGACAGCAGCCATAACGGTGCTCGTCAATGTAGTAGGGCTAACCGGGGCCCATAACCTGTGGAGCCAGCATGACGCCTAGCGCAGTGGACTACTACATTACTACAACTACTACTTACCAGGAGAGTTGAGAGAGTTATAGAGGCGAGACGTAGAAGCTCAAGCACACTGTAGATTCATGTAGAGAACTACCAGCTTATATACATGTGGAATGAATATAACTACCATAAAGAGATATCTAATAGAAATTGTACATATGGAGCATATAGAACAATGAAACAATCACAAAGTATTGTTCCGCATAGTCATAATGTGGGAGAAGTGAACCGGGACTGATTATGATCTAGGCTGCGGATTCAACAGGAATGTGTCGGCTTGACAAAGGTTACGCCCTGCTAAAGATAGACAGAACAATAGGTAACTCTGTCAGTTATAACTTGGAGACTGGTTGATTCGGCGGGAAAAGGTCAAGACAAAGAAACAAGACGACAGTTCAAAATACGATCTTTGACGGACGAAACACCTCTCGACGGGCGATACGACTAGACCTCTCAATGGATCTTATACGACAACGACAGACAACAAGACCACTCGACGGGCCAAACGATATGACAACAAAACGAGGACGACGGTACGACTTAGACGATTCAAACAATCAACTATGTGATTCAAAGACTTTCTATTCTCCACGCTTCATGGAACTTGTTACAGAAACCGGGCAATGCTCTAGATAGGATACAAAGCTGCTTTATTGCTAATGTGTGTGGGCAGATGTTCCGAACTTTCCTACTAATGTGGGTAGTACTTGCTAAGGAACCTACATAATTCCTACGTCCTTATATACTCGTCCAACTAACTATTGTACCAATTATATATCTGCCTGTTTATTCTATGTTTCGGTAGGAAGGTTGCCCGAAGAGGTAAAATCCTGCCCTGTCGACCAATATTTCCTCCTAATTCTAGGCCGTCGAGCCTATTGATTGCGTGCTCAGAGGTTTATAGTTCCGCCCACTCGTCCTGACTCAGCCCGCCGGGACTATCCACACAATCCATAAGCTCTTATTGGTCCTAGCACTTTTCTTGCTCAGTCATCCTAGTTCTGCGGAAGTACATACTTCCAACTCTCCATATCTCTCTTGTCCTGGGCGGAGCCACGTCCTTTTCCAACGTACTCTAACCCATTTATCTACTTGATCAATGCCTACTCTACACTTCTGGGACAAAGCTCCCGACAGGCAATGGCCCGTAGCCAAACTAGTTCAGGAGTTCTACAAAGGTGTGTCATGATCGACAGTCTTCTTGTTACTGAAAGGCTAATAGTCTAACTTCTAGATTATAGAGATCTACCCTGCTCACCCCGACAGAGTAATGGCGGGGGACCTTCCCTATCATCGACTCTGGCATTTGGCTACGCTCAGTTCTACTGTTATCTCGCCCGACGGTCTCATGGCATTGCTCCTTCAACACTTTATCCTGGCCAGACACACTTGCCCGGCAGCCGTCTTCTTCTTATCCCAGAGTGATCCTGCTCAGGCTTTTCTCTATGAAGCAACTGCTCTTTCTGAAGAGTCCTATAACGAACTTACTAGGATTACCCCCTTAGTCGAGAAGTATGCTCATAGTATAATGCGAGTAGGATTCCTTAGTACAGTTATGGCTCAGCTGCCTGAATATTCTAAAGCCTGGTGTCACGAAGTTTTCCTAGAGGCTGTTGAAGAGCCATTTGTACCCTTTACTGGTAGACACCACTTCTTTGATGTACTAGACTAGTTCTTAATGCAGAGAGCCTTCAATCTCCTGAAGACCCGTCGGTCAAAAGCTTAGTCCATCAATAAGATTTCTTACTCTTACTTCCTGCCACCGGTGTAAAATTTTAACCATCGGTCTTCTTCGTCCACTACTTTCATCATACTATGGACGCTCCTCATATCCTGTCTTGCTTTCGGACCGTCTATGAAGGTGTGTCTTATAGACTATCAATAGTCCTCTACTAATCTCTTCTCAAGAGATCCATCCTCCTTTCGAAAAGACTATTATCCGCCCGATGGGTCTCTCTCATTGTGCTAAACAACTCAACGAACTCTGTACTGGAAATCGAGAGGCTTATTTTGCCTTGTTCCTCCAGTTCTACATTCTTTGTAGCCAGGAAGACCCCTTCCTACACAACACTGCTATGTGTCTCAATCCTCTACAAGACTTCCTATACCTTGCTCCCCAAACCGACGAATTAGCGTTGCCAATGGCTCGCTCTGCTCTGCTCCCGCTCAGCCCCGGAGCGGAGCAGATTATTGCTGCTCCAGAGCAGTTGACGTCATCCAGCTCCGCTCCAGAGCTGCTCAGAGCAACTAAGTCGTCGCTCGAGCAGCTTTTTTTCCAGTGTTTTTTCAGATCAGTGTATTGTACTTCAACTATTTAGAATAACATGTACAAATATGAGAATGCTTAGAGAAAGCGCACAACAGCTTGAATAGATGTTCTTAGCCCCTGGGAAAGCTGTCCAAGGTCCTTGCACAGCTTTGCCACGGGTTTTGTGAGGCCTCATTCATGCTGAGAATGCCAAAAGCCCCCAAGAACACCTCAAATACACAGTAAATCCCTATTTTAGGTCTAAGAATAAAGTATCTACAGTTCGAGCAGTAAGCGTTGGCATCTTGAACCAAAAAAAAATCCCAGAAATTGCCGGGCCGCTCAAGCCAGCTCTGGCCGCTCGGAGTCAGCTCTGAGCAAAGCCATTCAACTGGCTCGGTGGAGCGGGGTTTCTGGAGCGGTTCCACTCCGCTCCGCTTCCGAGCGCTAGAACCGCGACTCCAGCGGAGCCATTGGCTACGCTACGACAAATCCACCTTTCGCAACATACTTGACACTCAGATAGGCCCATATGCTCAGGCTATCGCAGAGATTGGAGTCCTCTCTGTCTCTACTGCTCTTATTCCTGGCGCTCCGAGAGCTTGGGTGGATGCCGTTTTCAACACCATTCTCATGCTCACTCCCCATGAAGCAGTTCCTGTCTGGATGTTCTTCTTTAATCCCGCCGATGCTATTGAGTGTATGACTAGACCTTATACTTCACCACCGTTGATTTGGTTAATCCAATTTGAACCGTCGGTCACTTCTCCAGTTCATATCTTTTACTTGTCAAGCTCTCCTAGTCAAGTGGTTCTTCCATTGGTCAAACTGAGTACTATTGGACTCTCAGTTCGATTCCCGCCAGCGTATTCTGTATTCTATAGCTTAAAATCTACGTGTTTAACTATGTGTATGTTTAAAGCATAATACCGACTTTTTCACCGAACAAGTACATGCCATCCCTTGCACCAGTAACATCAACGCTGACGGAGTCGCCAACATCTACTACCGGAAAATCTTGCGCCTGCATAGCCTACTGATGCGCTTCATGTCGGACCAAGGACCACAGTACAATGCCAAACTCATGAGGGCACTTCTAGGACGGCTGGGGATCAAAGGCAGCTTCACCTCGGGATACCATCCTCAGGCCAACGGACAGACTGAAAGAGCCAATCAGGAGGTAGAGAAGTACCTGAGACTGTACACAAACTACCAGCAGGACGATTGGTCAGAGCATCTACCCCTTGCTGAGTTCGTTTTAAACTCCCGCACCCACTCTGCTCACTGCCTCTCTCCATTCAAGCTTCTTTACGGCTACCTCCCCCTTTTCAACATCCCGGTAGGAAGAAGATCAGGCATTCCCAAGGTTGAGAATCGCATTGACATCCTGAGGGAGGTCAGGCACAATGCAGGCGCAGCGCTACACATGACAAAAGCGGCACTTCATGACAGATTCAACACCGGGTACTATTAGACCCTAAGTTCGATCCCCGTCTGTGTATTTTGTACTCTAAAGTCTTAAAATCCACACTTTTTACTACGTGTATGTTTAAAGTGCAATACTGCCAGCAGAGCTTGCTGACACCCCAAGCGACCTTCTCACATACACATCATGCTAGCTCCAAGATGATCTAGAATTGACGAGACTATGTGTGCAAAGTGGATGAGAGTAGAGGAGGTGTTTTTGAAAATCTATCTGGGAGGGCACTTGTAGCTATAAGACTTGCAGTAGAGAGGAAGGTCAAAGATTGAGCAATAGGATTACAACAGCAAAATCTATAAATAAATAAATAACAAAACTGTACAGATTGGATGTGGTAGCTAGGGATAAAGGCAAAACACTGAGAAATTGAAGTGAGCACAAAGGCAGAGAGAATGTCAAAAGGAAAAGGATCTGTAAAACAGAACAGAAGAAGAAATCTACACAACTTGTTCAAGAAGCTCTATGGTATACACCATCAACTGGGACAAATTAGACTGCCTTAGTCTGACTCTGCTTCATCTCTACCTCAGGCTTTGGGTCTTCCATACAATTCTCGAGGTTGCTATTCTGTGGATTAGACTGAATATCCATGGCAGCTTGTGGCATGCTTGTGCCCAGTCCTGTTCTTTGCCAGGATGCTTCCTCAGACAAGTGGATTGACATCATTTGCTGTTGAACACTATCCACAGAGTTGCCATATGCAACACGCACAAAAATCAAGGTAGGTGCTAGACCCTGCAGAATAAAAGAAACCAGATAACTCGCAAGATAAAACATGATATACAAAGGCACGCACCGACATTAGGATTGCAGCACTACCAAAATCAATTGGGACTGTACCTGTCTGGTTTGGATCCAGAACACGATTTACCGCCACAGTGGTGATTAAAGTAGCTGGGTACAACAACCCTGACTCAAGGCTGCAAAGGACAATAAACCATACAAAATATAAAAAGAAAACTAGAGTATGAGGACCCACTTACATGGCAGCAACAATTGCCTTGTGTCTTGGCCATAACTGTAGCACTCCTGAGTGCCGTCCCACTTCACGACTGATCCACCAGATTCTACCTGCTGAGGTCCATAGATTATGCAGTCAGAACCACAGGTTGAATCTGGAGCTCACCTGTCAGCAATGTCAAAAAGCCATTAAATACTGAGAGTGCTATTGAGTTTCCATCATCAATCTGCCTCCCTTGATTGTGGATGTGTCGCAGGGTGGACAGTCTACTCTGAGCAGTGATGACCATCATTGCAGTTGCAAGATATATCCCTGGTTGAACAAACTCTTCATTAACACTGATACACAGGCTTGGGTGGTGAATGAGATTGAAAGTGGATAGCTACCATTCAGTACCAATGAAGCTCCACCAAGGGTGTACAATACAAACCTCCTAGATCCCCAAAGGATGTAGCACCGGTGAACCTGGATTGAAAAGGAAGTCAGAACCTCATATGTAGTGTGAGATATCAAACTCACAAGCATGATATCAGCAAGGATACTTTTGGGATCTGTGTATCAGTAACAAAACAACACAATGTGGGCTGAGCACACTTCATAAGGGGGTATAGGAGGTCAGCAGTTCTGGTTGAAAGGATGGGGTCATGAGAGTGCTTAAAGCCAAAGGATACAATCAACAACTTACTCCCAAAGAAATCTTTTTGAGTCACCCTGCACTGTATACCTTGCAAAAGGTTCAAGGTCTTGTGTTTTGGCAGCATCAAACTCAATAACACTTTGTTGTGCTATACCATATGCATTTAATGCCACATATAGACTTGCAAAGGCAAACAAGAGCACTGTGCACACTGGGTATAGTCCTGAACAAGACCTTCGCTGATGGAGGACATGCATACAGAGCCCAAAAATGATTGTGTACATCCCTGTTTGGCAGAGACTTTAACAGTGATTAGGATGAGTTTGCCAATGCTCACCATAGATCAGGAACATGAGCTGGTGAACTGAACATTTAGGAAAGCTCATAGATGACACTAGACACAGGGTGACTCACCAAGAGTGTGGCAATTGGTGTCACAATAACTCTCTGAACTGTGAGGTAGGATCCCAGGAGCTCTTCCAGCTTGTCTTGTTGGGAGGCCATCTTGTGTCCTGAGGGGTGAATGGACAGAGAAGGATACTTGGCCCTCCATGAGCCTCAGGTGAAGTCTTTTATATGCTCTCTCTTGATGCCATCCCTGTGTTGTATATGGTGAAGCAACACAATGTCAATACTGGAATTCCAACCAGAGCTCGAGCGAGGTGAGCCCATTCCAATCTTTCAATGAGCCAATTAAGATGCCTGCCACTTCCAAAATAGAATGATTGGCCCCAAGATAGCCGACGGAATAGATGACATACGAGAAGCCAAGGGAGGTGCTAGTTGTGTCACACAAAAGAGAACTTGGACACCTACTACGACGCCATAGAACAACCGTCCCACTTTGTATCTGAAGCCACTCGACTGAGGAGCTGGAAGGACTGGACGATCTCCCCTCCAGCATGCCAGCAATCAAGTATGCGCTACCTCCCTGCCACACCATAGAGCTGTCCAGATTCATCTTATGCACGTAAGTTGGTGTCATGGTCATATCTTTGAAATCATTTCACCCCCAAGACCACTGGCAGAATCGCGAGTGTCAGTACAGAAATGGGAATCGAGTATCATTCCGTTCTATTCTCCGTGATCAACAGGCCAAGTTAGGGGGATGGCCCTATCAAGCGAATAAGACTTGCGGACAGTGTTACCAGGTCGCTAACTTCCAAGCAATCACGAGTCGATCAAATTGGATATCATCATCATGCGTCGACATTCTTGTTTATCAAGAAGGGAACCCTCTCTTGATTGGGGTGACCACACGTGCGGTCAAATGCTACATACGCTCTCTGCAGTAAAGACCGATCAGCACAGGACAGTGACAAATGAGAGCAGAGGACAGCGTACCTCTCATTCCACTCCCCAGCTCTTTCAACCGGAAAGGTAATTCTCTTCGACGCGTGCGCGTGCGGCGTCCCCCGCAGATACCCTCTGAATGGCAACATTAACAGCGGGGGTCGTGCGATTTCGTCAGGTTGAGTTACGCGTACGAAGGTTCTTGACGTTTAAAACTGATCGATCATGGCAGCACAGCAGCATTAGTGTCGTACTTGTATTGAAATTGAAAAAGAGATTCGCCCCACCACCGCTGGACGGCAGTACACATTCGAGCACGTCGGGCCATCGGGTAGCGGTCAGTGCGTTATTTCCAACCTGAGCTTGAGTTTGAGTACAAAAAGGCTCAAGTGCTCGAAGGTTGATATTGGAAAATCGAAATGCGTGAAGGCCTTGATGATTTAATCAGGCCGAACGATGGTGATCTAATCAGAGGACATCGACACCAAACCGTCGTTCTGAGGCCTTGAGGAATCAGAATAGCAGCTGGTGTATGGCGTAACAAAGAACGCAGACCATATGTTGCGAGCACTAGGCTCCGTTTCGCCACATCCACCCACACGAAAAGTGTACTTGAAGAACGTCGATGGTCATGATGGAGGTTTCATCGCCAACAGCCCGAGTCGGGTGCGGATAGAGAATAGGGCTCAGGCTGACCCTGTTGAGGACAAGGGAATGAGCCCCAGTGTCGATGCATCGAGCATAATGTCTTTTTTTTAGCCTCGCAGAGAGCCTGATATGGTTCCGATGGAAAAGAAAGCTCACTCTCAAAGTGGTATGTGGTCGGTTGAGATTCGAGCTGCGGCGATGAGGAGGTAAGACACAGTGACGGCGCAAAAGAAAATGGCGCCGGCCCAAGGTGATGTAAATTCCACTCTAGTCTTCATATCTGCCCGAACCTATTGGCAGCATACGACGCTGAGGTGGGCATCGGCCATAGGAAAGACAGAAATAGTAGTAGAGACTGAACAGGAGATCGAGAGCAGCCAAGTAGATGGGGTGTTGAAGGAAAGCGGCAGCTCCTGCAGTCCGAGTCGTCTTCTCAATTGCAACTTTCAAGAGCTTGGGAGACCACGCAAAATTGCGATTCCGACGAGTACGAAGGTTCTCTCTTGACGTTGAAAACCGATAGATTCATGTTTAGAAGCGTTCGAAACGGGATGTGAACTGGTATGTATCCTTCACTGGGTTTCTCGGGTCCACTGTTCTTGACATCGAGATTCACCCCACTGGTACTAGATGGCAAACAATAACAAGGGCGTCGGGCCGTGTAGCGGTCGAGTATGTTTCAACTTGAGCTGCTTGACCTCTCCAGAGTTATGAGACTGCGGGGGAAGGAGATTAAGCGGAAGGTTGTAAGCGGGTCCGCCGAATGTCCGAAGACGCGTGCATTCTTCTTTGGGGAACTAGCATTGACCATCGGATTGGGAAAAAAATAATTTTGGGACGATGCCTTGGTCTCTTCCTTGTCATCCTTCCGCCCGCTCCTCGCTCTTCGCTTTTCTTTCTGATTCGGTTTTTACTCTCTGCGACATACAACGACAATGAAGACAGAGGACAGGATAGAAGGATTCAATAATTTGATTCTGATTGCAGGTGACATGATACGGATCGATAGAAGAACATATCTAACTTGAGGACAGAAGGACAACGAGAAGAGAGCGAAATCGAGAAGAGAAAACCTGCCTTCGAGCTTGCTTGATACATCGCGATCGCAACCCCCAAACAATCACGACGCGAAAAAAACAAACAAACCATGCCACCGGCAGCACTCCAACCGCAACCGCAACAGACTTCACATCCAACGGCTATCTCTTTTCAACCACCTCCCCCCTCCTGCACACCCACGTCCTCTGTACCCTCCAAACATCCCCACACATCCTCGGCTCGGGAGGGTCGAGGCTACTCGTTAACCCGGAGGTCCACGATAATTCGAGAGGCGTGTCGAAAGGTTTTTCAACGTCCCCCCCCGAAGGAGAAGGGAGGAGTGTGTTACAATTCAACTCAGGCTACGACGCCAACGTCTCTTTCTTCTCTACAGTTCCAAAACCGGGAGACGCGGTCATGTACGACGAGCTTGTGCATGCGAGTGTGCACGACGGAATCCGTGGGGGGTGTCGGGCGCAGACGAGGGTTTCGTTTCGACATAAGGCATAGAGCTCGTCGTGGTTGAACGTTGAACGGCGCAACACCCTCGGATGCCCCTCCAAGCCTTCCAACGCGACCCTCCCACGTCCCTTGGCTCCATACACACCCGTCGCCTGTGCCTCGTCCACAACCAGGTACGCATCCGCATCCGCCTCATCCAACACATCCACAAACGCTTTCAGAGGCGCAAACTCCCATCCATACTGTACAACGACTCGATCGCCACGAATACCGTCTCCTTCCCCCCCGTTAGGGAGCGTAAAACACGCCTGAGATCCCCCACATTGTTCCTATGTCCTCCTTCCTCTCCCCACTCTGGAAGGCTCTCTATTGTCGGCACCCTCAAACTACCCACCTTCCTCCGTCGAGATGTTTTGTCAATTGATGACCTCAGCTACCTCAGTCGCTACAGCTCGAAACCATCTGCTAAATATCGTCCTTTCCTTTCCCTCTACGACGCGTCTTGTCCGTTGACAGTCGCATTGCCGGCCTGTACACTGCTCTAAATGATGTTTTCCCTCATAAGTCGACGCCGCTCAGATTCCCTACTCTTACGACGGCGTCAACTTTGGCTATGACGAAGAAGATGAAGATAGCTACGGGGAGATGATGCAGGAGGAGTGTTGGATGGTCATTTCGAGTTTCTTCGAGCGGAGGGGTCTTGTCCGTCAGCAGCTGGACTACTTTGACGAATTCGTTCAGAACACGATGCAAGAGCTGGTGGATGAAAACTCCGATCTTATTATGGACTAGACGGATTTGAGCGGGAGATGTGAAATCAAGTTTGGACAGACCTACCTCCCGTCACAGAGTGGTTGTACCGGTTTTCCCACAAGAGGCCTGGTTGAGGAACCTGACGTACTCAGCGCCTCTGTACATCGAGATGAAAAAGAGGGTGCCGAGTGGGCATGAGGAAAGCGGTGAGATGGTGTGGGAGACTGAGAATGATAACGGGGTAGAGGGAACGAAGGTTTGGATAGGAAAGGTATGTGGCTCTTCACTCAAGAATGCGCAAGATGTTACCTTAACAGTGATCTCTCTGCCGTCTAGGTGCCTATCATGTTACGTTCTACGCTCTGCATTCTTCGCGGCCTTCAAGACCAGAATCTATACGACCTTAATGAGTGTCCCTACGACTCTAGAGGATACTTCATCATCAATCGTGTTCGATAAAGTGCTCATCGCTCAGGAGCGTATGGCTACCAATCATGGGCACGTATTCGCAAAAGCACAGCCCTCCCCCATCAACTTCCTGGCAGAAGTTCGTGGTGCAGTCGAGAAGGGTGGGAAGACCATCCGTCAGTTTCCGCCGAAACCAGGAGCGATCCGTAAATTCATGTCCTTCTTTTCCGACCACTCAAACGATTCATGAGCATTTTCAGCTTGGAAACGTCGCGAAAGTCACGATACCGTATATCAAAGTCGACATTCCGATTTGGGATTGTCTTCCGCGCATGGTAAAAGTCGGAGCACCTCCTGTTGATCCTCACAGGCCTTGCTCGCTCTGCGGTAGGCCCTGTCGGGACAGCTAGGGGTGGTGTCGCTGAACCTGGGGCTGCTGAGGTCCGGATGGTCGTATCGAGTGTTCAGGCTGTTTGAACTCAGGAGGCTCTGGGGGGGCGCATATACCCTTCGCCGACACTCGCTGCTAGGGCTCTGGTCGCTTCGCCCTCTCGTGCCTCTGGCTCGGGTGCACACCCCCTCTACCTTGTTTCTCCGCCTCGGTTGACCAGGGCGTAGAGGGAGAAGGGTTGTGTCAATCTTCCTCAGGACGCTCGTGGTGGAGATTCAAGATAGCATAGCACAAGGCGCCTCGGAAATGGGAAGAAAGAACGAGAAGCGTTGTGGTAGCTGATGTTGACGGTGAAGAGACTGTCAGAAGCGCCCGGCGCTACTGAAAGGAAGTGCGGTCTGAACCACGGAAGGATCGCTTGCAGTTGAGCTTTTCGAGTGGCGGAGGTGAATGTCAACTGGTACTCAGAAACCAATGATTTTCCTCGATGCTTACTTTTGCTCAGTGGCGCTGAGGGAGGCGGAAGCTATGAGACCGAGAGCACTACAACGCGGGTCGCCCGCAAATCGACCTCTGGATGGCTGCTTGTCGCCACCATGTAACAAAAGAAGAGTCAAAGAAGGCAAAGGGTCGGGAAGCCGATACTCTCACGTCTGGCAAACTGATTCATTTCGCGTATTACCTACGTAGACGGACATGTACACGGCAGAATAACTACGAGTAAACTCTTCCATAACGGTTCGAGCGTAAGGATGTATAATAACAGAGTTTCCATATCCGAGACGTTGAAGTAGGTGAATCTCGGAAGGGTACGGTCGGAGTCGGGAAATAGTACGTATGGTCAATCCAGAGTGAATTTCTAGGAATAGTGAGTGAAGAGAAATCCGAGGTGTAAGCGAGGCATGTTCTACGCAAGAACTCGACCCATTAGACCCCCCACATAGCTATCTTCAAGAGTCCTCTCGCCTTTTGACGCCAATCGGCTAGTCTCTAGCGAACACAGCTCTACCGCCCATCTTTGCGTTTGCTCTGTCGAGACGTATGAAGCCCGTTCCTGCCTCTCTTGTTCCCCTTAGTTGGTCGCTGTCAAATCTAATCTTCTAGGTGGTATAACACCGGAGGCAGGATGCATGTGAACAGCTAGTGAACGACCAGTGACTAGTGAATGGCCATTGTTAGGAATGGCGCCACTGAAGGAGCATGTTAAGTACTTAGATACTGATTGAGGGCCTGAGGCCCTTAGCAGCCCTAAGATTGTACTTAGCAGATGCCAAGTTTCCCGTGCCAGAGCCCCAAGACTCCGCTGTTCAAATTGTCAGCAAAGTTGTGCTAGAAATCAAAATGAATTAAAACAAAATAAAACAAACAAATAAGTTGAGTACACAAAGGATTGTCTCCCTTTGAGATGATCCTTGTTCACTGGCTGTTCACAAGGCTCGTTCACAGGGTGTGAACGGCTCCTCGTTCACACGCGTCCTGCCTCCGGTGTAATCAAGCTCTCGGTTGTGTTCAAGCCCCCGTCCGACACTATGCCCTCGTACAGCTAGTAGACAGCCTTGTTAGTGCCAATATCCTAACAGGCAAGAGAGGTGGAAAGTACTGACCTATTTCGATCAATTTGAATGGCCTGTGACCCGTGACCAGTTCATACGAAAGTGGGTATTCGAATAGTTGACTAGTGACTCGTGACATTTTCAGAAATTTGAATGGACCGCCGTGCCGTCTGATAAGGTTTGAGGAAGCCACCCATAGTAGTACACGCTGTGATGTGACTGCTCTTGAGGAGAATGCAAAGGCAAAGCCAGGGCGGAAGAATAAAAACCAAGAACTAAGTGTATTTCGATATAGTAGACTTGAGGAATATACGTCGTAGACACCTGGCAGTGTTATGTCATCAAATTCGGCCCCTCCGAAATTTTGGTCACATTCCGGCCCAATTCGAATAGACCCCCTGTGACCTAGTGACCATTCGAAAAATTTTCGAAAATTTTGGGCTGTGTGACCTGTGACATTCGAATTGATCGAAATAGGTCAGTAGAGGCTATAGTATCAGATCCAGACACTGTGATCGGAAGGAATTGGAGGTGAGGAAATGGACTGCAGGCTCCGATCTGTTTCGTGTATGGCAAAGTCACGGAGCCGTGATTGAGCCAGATACTTGCGAGGAACTTGACGCCGAGTGAACAGAGGAGTCATGCCATCTTCAAATGGAACGATTCGACATGGGAGGGACGTCCTAGTTCTCTGACAAGACGGATAATTCGAGAGCTTTGCCTTCTGTATTGTCGGTCTTTGTCGCCGACGGTACCCTCTCCATTTGTAAATCAATCCAGCTCTGTCGTCCTTCTGACTTCGTCCTCAAGCTGTCAAGAACTAGCCTAAAGTCTAAGGCCTCTCAGGCCACCTCATCTGGGTCAAGAAGTCGAAGGGAGAAGGTCTTGCATTGTGCAGAACATCTAAGACTGTGTACTGGGTGTAGAGACGAAGTGGACAAGCTGGGGAACTATCTACAGGTGTCTATGAGTATATATGTTAATGGTACAGCATACTGAGTCATGGAAACCAATCCAAGTATAGTAAGATCAAAGAACAATAAAGAACAATGTGGAACATCAAAGAATATCAAGGGAGACAGGTAGAAACTGATGAACAATCAAGGGATGTCAAGTACAGCAATATCATGATGGGAATCATATGGAATGGTCTGGAACATCAAGGGAGCCATAATGCGATACTAGGGACATGGAATGAAGTGGAATCAAAGGGAAGTCAAGGGTAATAATCCGGGGACCAAGGAAACAAGAGGAACAGTGGGGCAATTCGTAACACAAGCTACATCGGACTTCTTGATGTCCTATTGACGTGTTGACTGAGAAGAAACGAGCACACCCTCCAATGGTGTTCAAAGGAACCCAGCGTATGCAATGCAGAGTGCCGGTAGTGGCATAGGGGACGGCTAGAAAAAGAGATAGCTCCGGGGCATGCAGAGTGCGACGGATCCAGCGGATTGCAAGACATAGATGAGCAATGCCGGTTGGTGTCTTGATAGGCCCTGGCGATAGTTATATGGTTGGAAACAGAGCCAATACAGAAACATGCCTATCAGATTTTTAGCGAGAGAGAGATGAGGCTGAAGAGGCGACCACGTACTAGTGATGTTCACTGTTTTGGTGTCTGCATCTATCTTCTACAACTCAGCTACCATGGTACAATGGTCCCTCAAAACCTGGTGACTGCTCATTACCTAGCCCTGTTTGCCATCTCTCCGACCTATGCCTCTCCCTGTCTCCTTCTCAACACGCGTGCTAATGTTTTCAGAGGACCAGACCGTTCGAGCACCTTACTCATTAAACGAACGACAGATTATTCGACAATTGTAGGGTGGAGCGTATGAGATGAATCTTGAGGTAGTGGGAGGGTGATGAGAGCACATCAACGGAAGACAGGGAAAGAAAATTACCACACACCTCGCAAGTCGCGTCTGAACCAGTCTGTAAGGCCGAAAGTCTTGAGGATACTGGGGTATTTCATTCAATTCGTATGGGGGTTTCAGTGTGACAAAAAAATCTGCCGGGGTCAGTTCGTATGACATGAGTGTGACCGGTGACGCCGGAAGAAAATTTCGTATGGAACTCACAAGTCCCTGGCAATCGGGAGTATGTGGTGGGAAATAGTAGCGGCATCATCCGCTTCCCACAAAAAATGTTGAATTTGGCCTTGAAATCACCCAAAAAGGCCACTTTCTAGCTTCTTTGGGCTCATGGATAATTTGTCACATACCGGGACATTTTGTATAGACCCCCTGTGACTACGTGACTATACGAAAATTTTTCGTATATGGAGGGGCTTGTGACACGTGATATACGAATTGAATGAAATACCCCAGTAGCCATGGCGTTCTTTCGAGAGGTCTAGCTCAAGAGCCGTCAGAGCCGGATTGGTGACGTTGACTGTTCTGTTCTCGATACATCTGGTCGGCCAAGCTTTCGTTGATCCCTTTCTCGGGATGTTCGCCTGCGTCCTTCACCCAAGTTGTCCGACGTTCCCGACTCTGTGTGCAGATCTCCGTTGTTTTGCTTTTGAATCGCCTAGCATCAAGTAATGTGGGTGGGGAGTACGTCTATTACTGTGTGAGTTTCAGGTGAACATGTAGGTGAATAGAGGTTGAGTAATTCAGGGAAGGACTTGCCTGTGGGAGCTGACGTCCGAGGTTCTTCATTTAAGATATTTCGCTATTTGTCTCAATACACCATGACCTCAATCTATGCCTGCCGAAAGAAAAATTAGGTTGAGTTGAAGTGGTGAGTAGACCACGTTGAAACAACAGCGAACTGTTGAGAAGACGGGCATCGGAGAAAGACTCATGTCGCGTCTAACAGGCGCTCACACAACCTCGAACTCGGACCGTCATCAACAAACACGACAAGCAAAATCGATCTGCAAGCCTCTACGTATCTCCAAGTCAAACAACCTGTAAAAATACCATCGGCATGCAAATTGGATGACAATTATGGGACACTGGTCAAGGCTCCCGACATCTTCCTTCCATCTCTTGCCGCTCGCGTTACCCCGATTTATGGTAGTTGTACTCCGCATTGCGCAATGCTTCTATAACCCCATCCTGCGTGATATACCCTCGTTGGTGACTTCTTTGAACCAGAACCTCGAGCGCCTACATCATTACCGCAACGATGAGCTGTTAGGATGCTGGCCCTACTCACATAAATCTCGACACAATCATATGATGCGTCGACTGCATGGACTTCGTGGACGATTTCTTTCTGCAAACAAAGTAGCTGATTGAAAGGCTGCTAATCCCAAAATCCCTGGTGGAGACTGCAGAAAACGACGTAGAGGAAGACTTGATAGAGGAGGAAGTTGAGGAGCCGCCAATAATAATTGGATCTCGTCAACGTCTACCAACCACAGCAACAACCAGGCCCAAGTCATCTTCACTAGCAACACAGTAACCTGACACACTTTGTTTGAACCTGAGAGGTCACAATATACATTTTTGGCTCAACCGTTCGACCCACTACTATAAGTCATACAAACCAATATCTAGTAGCTCTTTACTGTATTTACTTGACTAGTCCATAGATTCCAGTTCAAACCGTTTAACAAGACATCATTAGTAATACATACACTATCGGTTCAACACATTGAATACTCACTGGCACTCCTCCTGAGTCCTGACTCCCAAGTGCCCCGTAGGAGCACGAGCTGTGTTAAACGACAGCCAGCCTGCCAGTTGCCATGGTTCAACCCAAGACTCACCGGTGGTTAAACCACTTCGTCAAACCGATTCGAATTTCAGACACGATGTCTCAAACCGTTGAAATGCGTAGACCCTAGGGACAACTTTTGAAACAGTTAAACCACATTTGACGGTTGGACGGATGTGTACTCACTTCAATGGCGATTCACTCTGCCTCGACCTCACCCCGATCCCAGTCCCGGTGCCCCACCCCAACCTGACTGCTGGGTCATGGCTGTCTCACTGTTACCTTCATTGGTCTCACAGTCATCTTGGCGTCCCCGTCCCGATGCTCCACCCGGATCTGGGTGCTGGGTCACGACAGTCGTTACTCTTCGCAGTCCCACTATGACTCTCATCTTCATCTTTGCTGGATGATTTGTCAGTGCTGAATAGTCTGTTTGAGGATTGATAACAGCGGAACATGTCTCGTTGAGTGATTCCATGTAGCAGCCTGAGGGACTATGCCGAATAGGGCTCGGTAAACAGCTTCTTCGACGCCAAACTGTTGTTACACGCCTATTTCCGAACTATTACTCCTGTGCCTGCCACAAAACCTTGATATAAGAATTATATTCAATGAGATTAAGACAGACCACACCTTCTAACTTTGGTACTAACTGCAGGTGTCATTCATGCACTTGAGTTCCCCCTCTCATACATATGCCACCAGTCCAATTGTTGACACCACACATTTAGAACACCCCATTCTCTGGCGCAATTGCCACCCGTTTGCGAGTTGATTCTTGAATGGGTTTGAATAGCTCGCTTCGGTCAAGCGTGGGCTCTATATATCTTCAGAGAATGATATTGAGCTGAACGTAATTGTGACTTACATGAACTTACAAGTTGTGTTTGACACCTGCTTGCAGAGAGGAGTGATGGCCTAGTTGATCATGATGGAAGTGGAGGAAGAGACGAGACAGGGAAGGACTGAGTCTTGAAGTTGTAATGCCACAGTGGCACAATCACGTGTTTGCAATTGATGGCATAAAAATTCCAAAATGGGACCCTGGGGCCTGCCACTCCTCCTCCATCGCTGTCACCATCACCAGTACTAAGTAGCCACCAGTGTTTGATTTCGTTCAATTTTGGCTCGCTTGATTGCTGACGTTCAAATCTATGTCTACCCAGGTGTGTGGATAGTGACAATTGTACCTTTTTCGACTTGATCAGTCGAACTCAAGTCTGACTTTGCATGTAGCTGTACAATGTCACGCCATCAGCCTACCATTAAACAGCTGTCTACTCTCAATCAAGGAAAGAAATGAATTCAGTCCAATCGGCATTAGATACTCATCATCGCACATGTGCAGACCTCAAGAACCTTTGACCTCGTAGTGCGTGTAAGTCAGTACTGTTAGCTATCAACTCGATGCTGCTCTCGTACTGAGTCGGGGCACCATGCCATTCTCTAGAAGTCAATCTCCCGCCGTGTCGCGGTATTGGCGTCCTTACCTTGTGACAAAGACATGAGTAACTCGACAAGAACAGCATGTGGCATCCTACAACAAGGCGAGTGGCATTGTACATCCTTTTGTTTCCAGATTGGGTATTACAATGGTTATCTTCTCTATAGATCATAGCCTCAAAAATCATGGGAAGGGGTTTCTATTACCGGTCAGAACCAAAGGGTGGAAGGGGTCAGTGGAGAAGGGGTCCTACTCTTGTGATTTTGTGGGAGGAGGTCAACGTGCAGGGTTTAATGACTAGTGACCACATTGGGATGGGCTTTGGCCCACTCGACAATCTGGTTTCTTGTTCTTTCCAATCAGTCATTTGTCAAAACTGCACCAAGTGTGGTTCAACTGACACCTACTTTGGCTTGTTCAACAGTCTCTGGGTTATTGTTTGTTTGTTTTTTTTTCAATTGATCATTGTCGTTCAGCTGATGCCTTCCACAGACCACCCTCCCGATGATGTTTTGCTTTGGTTGAACCGACTTGCATGGTTCAAACTCCCTCTTTGTTGATACTTTCTATCATTTATATCTTGTTTTGGAGAGTCTGGTTCAACCGCTTTAATGTTGTGTTGCGTTAGACAGTTGAACTGTATCAGTTATTGGGCAGTTAATTGATATACTCCAAATAGTGCTTTGTAACACATATAGTAGTCTTATAAACAGTTCAACTGAAAATGTATGTTTCGACTGCTGAGGTTTAAACAAAGCATATCATATTTTACAGCAACACTCTCCCATTCACCCATCCCAACTTCACCAACACCAACAACAACTACCAGTACTAGTACCAGCACCCCCTGTCGACTCTGCGCCAATCACACTCACCTCTCCCTATCCCATATACCACCTGCAACATCACCATCATTCCATCCCCATCATTGTCACGGTATCCAGATGTACCACATACCACATCCTGAGGCACACACTCGTGCTCACCATTCTGCGCTCTATTTCGAACAGCAGTTCAAATACTCTGACCAAGGGAACTAAACAAGATCTCTATGTATTGATACCCAGTGGAAGTAAACATTATTCGACACTACTCTGTCTATTCACTCAGATAGAAGCAAACATCGCTGTGTTCATTCGCCTGCAAATCTGCGTTCTGCAATTGGAAGATTCGTATACGGAAGGCCTAGATTTGGCCACAATGACACCAATGGGAAACACAATGAGAACCTTGCTACCTGAGGTCCCAACCTCCAATTTTCCTTCTCGGGTATTCTTTGTACTTTTTCAGAATGGTTGTAAGCTGCAAGTGTTACCTCTGTCCACACCCAGCAAGTCCTGGGCCCACAAGATTGATACCCGTGCCTTTCTCCTCGAAAGACGAGTCAGATGGTGTTGGACAACCCACTCTTGGCTTCTGAGAGGACGCACTGTCCTCCCTCCCCATTGACTCGCTGTCTTTTCACTCTTGAATATGTCATCCCACCTACTTTCAGCATCGATATTTTGAGCATCTCTAGTGTTCTGCAATGCTTCCAAAAGTTGACAGGACCGCACCACAGTTGCTCCTCTCGCTCCTACTACTGCGCTGCACTACATGACAGCTGCACACACCTTGGTGATCATCATATAGTTGTATTGATTGACTTTGCACCGAAGCGGCCTCAGCAAAGTCATAAACTGACCACTTGATCCAGAATAGATTCTTGAGGGGCTTCTGCAGGGCTTACTGAAGCCTGTCAAACAATGAAATGAACAGTTTGTGATAGTCTGGTTGACCTCCCCTTTGTTGGGGAGTGCCCATCTTTCTGTTGCGCACAGCTCTGGCCCCAGTTCCTTAATGGGACCAAGCTGTGTACATATCTATCTATCTATAATAATGTTGATAGAAGCATACAGCATGTCGAGCTCTCGTGAATCATATAGCAGTACCCAAACAAATCAAGGTCTTCTTACGATGACAACAACCTCTATTACTAGCACCCAGCGATTATGCAACATTCCAAAATGCACCGTTGCCGACCCCAAAATAAGCCGTCTCTGCAAATAAAACAGTCAGAACTTGAGGGCAAATCAGCACAAAAGGTTCCAAACCTGATCATCATAGACAGTTTGGACGAATGTGGCAATGAGGATACACAAATACGCATTCTTTCAATCGTTATGTCTTCCTACCAACAACTGCCTTCAACTTGGTCTCCTCTGAAATACCTTATCTCCAGTCGTCCCGAGGCATGGATTTGGGAAGCCTTTGATGAGGCACATCTCAGTCGGGTCACCAAACACATTGCATTAACCAATACCTATCAGACAGATCGGGATATAGAGTGATATCTTGAACATGAATTCGAAATTATTTGCAGAAGTCCCAAGTACTCTCGGTTTCAGTTGCCATCACAGAGAGATTTACGAAGGCTTGTACAGGAGTCCTCCAGCCAGTTTGTCTACGCCGTTGTAAAGCGCCACTCACAGTGTATAACAAAATCTAAGAGAAAAGTCAAATCCTCCCAACACATGTAAGTGTAGCTGAAGGGTGCAGGAATCTGGGATCGGCGTTGGTCAAAGGTTCCGCTCTTAGCTAGACTGTAGTAGCAGCCTGGTAGGAAATCTGACTCAAGAAATAGCTCAACTCAGGCGATCCCGAACTCTGTAACAAGCTCTGAAGTCTAATTGGTATTTCGGAAGAGAGGTTCTTAGGTTTATTTCGGGAATAGGTGGGCTTGTAGTAGCGTTACCAATGGCTGGTCCGGTCCGGCTCCGGCTTGGCTCCACCGGTCTGGCTCCAAAGTGGCTCCCTGAGCCGTTAGTCACGTGCGGCTCAGCTCAGTCTGGCTTGGAGCTGGCTCAGCCGCGGCTTGAGCCAGTCAAAAAATATTGAAATTGTATTTGTTTTATATGCTGTCAGGCATCTTAAGCATGGTGCTTATGGATTCTGGGGTGTGTAGAAATTCATGTTGTGCAACAATTTTGGTCGTTGTTGCTGTCAGACAGCCATCAAAAATATCAGCACCTGCTATTTTTGGGTTAGGGTTAGGAAATAGGCAGGCACTTTCTGCATACATTTCACATTTGGCCTAAAGCACTCATGTTGTACACTCTATACAGTGATAATTATGATACCAAATTGATAAAATACATAAATACAATGAATTAGAATAGTTGGGAGGCAAAAAAAATTAGAGAAAAAAGTGACGGCTCAAAGCCGGCTGAGCCGGTTCCTGAGCCGAACCGAGCTGGAGCCGTTGACCAGCTCCATTTGAGCCGTTTTTTGCCACAGCTCGGCTTGGCTCGGCTTAGAGACGGCTCAGCCATGGCTTGAGCCGAGCCGTTGGTAACACTAGGTTGTAGTTGCTTCAGAAGTACGTCTTTAGGCTCAACTAGCTTCAGGGTATTCGTCTGCGTGTAGCAATAGACAAGTCAATCAATCAAACAAATAGGCAAAGACTTCAACTAAGTCTGTCAATACCAAAACCCAATTGTCAATGGTTACAATGAATCCTCAGCCCAATTAGCTTCGGAAGTTCAACAATGTGCTAAGCCTTCAAATCGGCGTCGCAGACAAACAAGCAATAGTCAATCAAAAGTTCAATGGATTTCAAGTTCTGCTTTCAACAATGTTCTATTCTTATACTGTTCTAATGTCTCTCCAGAAGCGCTCCCAAGTCCAAGAGGTGTGCCCGATCTGGATCTTGGACATAGGCCGAGCTGGCATGTGGCGGACACATCACCCAAATCCGGTAAACCGCTGATGGGCGGCATATCTGGGACGCGACTTCTTCTCCTAACACCTCGTTCGGACGTTCAGCACCATTCTCCTTTCCATACATCTCTGTCTTTTTGTCACTGTCGCAAACTCAAAATCTCTGTCAAGATACGCGATAACTCTTGAATGATCTCCCAGTATCTCCCAATATCACTATTTTTCCCTACTCTGCGAGCATTTGCGTCAGAAATATAAGCTTTTCTTCCTCTTGATAGGCTTTACCTGCAACCGCACTGGTGGCTAAGCGCTGAGGCGCTAAGGTGGCCACACTCGAGAGTCAAGCTACATCCGAAGTGAATTTCGGCCAGTTCTCGTCTGTTTTTCGTGATTTTGGTGTCTCAATATAGGTTTTGAAGCACGGGCAAAACATTCCCGGGACTTGCAACAGTAAAATCTCTACTGTTTGCTAGCATCATTTTTTCTATTCAGTAGGTAGTATTGATCCGCGACCCCCCCCCCCCCCTACGTTATACGTCCAAGATTCCAATCGGCCACACCTCTTGCCCAAGTCTACTAACTACCCAACAAGTGGAAATAGCTTCGTATCCTTTGAATACTCTCGTACAGATTGCTTGGGGATTCTTCATGAAAACCCCATGCTTTATATACTCTACAATGTGCTAATTCTACCAATTCATACAAATTTGCTCGATAACCTGCTTCCGCAGCTGAATTTACTTATTATAGTAGTCATTTGGAGAGTTTTGTATTATTCTACGCGTTTTGGGATCCAAAGTCACCATTTACTATTTGCTTTGGAAGATCCTTGTATCGCGCTATTCGGTGGATTTTGTTTCCCCTTTGCCCAGCCGCAGCTTGTGTATCTTATTATCCTATCTGCTTCCGTCCATGAGTCATATCTGTCCGTCCCTCAGAAGTACTGTACTCCTTGTAAGAAGTTCAGCCCTTCTGCAATTCCTAGGTCGTGTCAGAACCTCCTCTCTTACAGCTTCCTAACGACTATAGTATCAGGTGTTACAAATTGCCCCACTGTTCCTCTTGTTTCCTTGGTCCCCGGATTATTTCCCTTGACTTTGCCTTGATTCCACTTCATTCCATGTCCCCAGTATCGCATTATGGCTTCCTTGATGTTCCAGACCATTCCAGATCATTCCATACCTTGGGTTCATCATTCCATATGATTCCCATCATGATATTGCTGTACTTGACATCCCTTGATTGTTCATCAGATTCTATCTGTCCCCTCTGATGTTCCACATTGTTCTTTATTGTTCTTTCATCTTACTATACTAGGATAGGTTTCCATGACTCAGAATGCTGTACCATTGTCATATATACTCATGGACACCTGTAGATAGTTCCCCAGCTTGTCCACTTCGTCTCTACACCCAGTACACAGTGTTAGATGTTCTGCACAATGCAAGACCTTCTACCCTCGACTTCTTGACCACAGATGAGGTGGCCTGAGAGGCCTTAGACCTTCGGCTTGTTCTTGACATCAGGTATCCTCCATTGGTGCGAGAGGTATACTCTCGCCATTTAGAATGGCTAATACCTGCTCCAAAGCTTATCTAGGCAAATTCCTGATGGTCCTTGTGGATACCAGGTACCGGCACATTTTACTCCGGTGCTTGCTTTGCAAGTCTGTCCTAAAGCGCTAGATGCTAAGACTTTGGATACAGGAGCAACGGCGGCAGAAGTCGACTGGCAGAGATGACGATGGAGATGACAGAGATAGCGAGCAGAGAGCAAGAGCAGGTCAAAGAACTGGTCCCAATGACAAGTTAGATATATTGTAGATAAAGAGAAACGGAATTAACTACTCACCTGGTCCCAATGACAAGAGGTCAAGATGAGGGACCAGGTGTAAACTGCCTAGCTTATATACTGGAATATGAGTTGTGTGAGAATAAAGAAAGATAATAGGGAACAAGGAAAGAACAATAGTAGTCCAGGTATGGAATAAGAACGAGTCCGGAATGAGTAACTGTTGTTTATAAAAGAACAAGGAGAACAAAGGAAACAATGGATGGGGTGGGTTGTGAAGACGATGTGAAAGAACAAGGATGAGGAAGGAAATGATGGGAATGATGAAGAGAGGGGAACCGGGTATCTGGTAGGCGTCAAAGTAACAAATGGGCGTCAAAGTGCCAAACAGGCACTGAAAGGGAAATGGGCGCTAAGAAAGGAAAAGATAGGGGAGAAAGCGGCACTTCATGACAAAGTCCACTCCTCTTACTTCGAGAGTCCCTTCAGTTCCAGCCATCTAAGCTAGCTTTGGTAACTTCCAAAGTTTAGTTCTAAGTCCTGTTTCTATTATAGCACAGGTATTCCACCTTCAGAGGCGAAGTAGTCCCTTTGGGACCGTCGATCATATTTCGATCACTTGGATACCAGGCCTGGAACAGCTTTTACTGTGGTACCATGTTTCTACTTCCGAAGTAAAAATTTATCTTCCAATCTTCTGGTGCAGAAGTAATTGAAGGCCAGAGGTGTATTCCTCAAGCCTTGCTTACTTTCTCCCCAAACTCACTATGAGTTTGCACAACATCTTCGAACACTTTAGAAATGCCTTATTCTGTGAGTGCACCCCCATCTTATACTCTCTAGGGTGACTGTCTGTTGTTTACAGAGTTCTACGATGTCAATCCATACCCTGACGACTCAACCTTTAAAGTGGGCAATCGCCGTCTCATCCTTTCTCTTCCCTTTGATCAGTATAACGAAACTATATTTGGTCTCCTGTTCCAACACTTCTTCCTCAGTCGCCACCGTTCGTTATATTGGGGATACCTCGTTTGTTATGATCATTATCAAGATGAGGTGTACTTCTGCGAAGTCCACTTCCATATCAACCTTCCTCTCACTGCTCAGAAGTACGTCAACACCATTGCTGAAGGTATCGCCCAAGTCAGCTTCCTTACTATGAAGACTGCCCTTATTCCCGGAGCTGTCCAAGCCTGGATTGACGCCATTGTCTTTGCCGCTGAGGCTCCTGCACCTCCAACCCTGGGTTATGAGGAACTTCGGTTCTTCACTTTTACTCCTCAGATGGGCCGATGGTTGTCTCGTACCCCTCTATTCTATTCTCCCTTAGTCAGCGACCTCTATTACTTAGACCATCTTCAGCAGGACGCAGCCTGGCGTTATTCCGATTCAGAAGTAGACGTCCCACCCGTTACTCCTTGGTACGATCCCCTAGACAATACTGTACTGCCTAGTTTATTTCACCTAGACGCGTAGTACACTCTGCCCCAATGTAATGTGATCGCGTTCCTTCTTCCGAAGTTCAACTATCTAGTCTCAAGGCAAAATTCTTAGTTATCTGCTCCCGTGGAGCCGTAGCCCATTTCGTGTTTCATTGGGTATTACTTAGTTCCTGCTTCGGAACTTCATCTTCCCACAAAATCTTTCTTAAAAACCTGTAGCACCGAGCCTTCGATTGTTGCCAGTCATCCTTGCCCCATCGCTGTCATGCCTCCAGTCTGAACTATAGAAGAACACTTCTGTAATCTCCTCTTCAGTATGTTTTGGCTCAATGTTACTCCTTCCAAACCAAGTCTAACTCTTCACAGAGCTGTTTAAGCATTGGCCCTACTACGAGGATTATTCGCACTCATTACCTGAACGTTGACTCATCACTTGCATTTCTCTTGATCACGAGAGAGAAGCCTTGCTGGGCCTACTTCTTCAGCACTCCTTCCTTAGTTGACATATATCCCTCTACTGGGGTTCCGTTGCCTGTTTTGATATTTGGCAAGCCCCCATCTACTTTTATCAGGATCTCCTCTCCAACAACCCTCCCCACGAGGCTCAGGCTGTCATCAACATGGTTGTGGAGGCCACAGCACGAGTTGGGTTCTTACATTCGCACACTGCGTTCCTTCCTGGCGCTGTCGATGCTTGGATCAACTCGGTCATTGGTTGCATGGAGGACCCTCCTCCTTCAAAGTTGGAACCCCAACACCTCTTCTTCTTCGAGTACCATTCTTATATGGGTCGCTGGGTTACTCATCCTTTCTACCACTACAATCCTGTTCTCCACAAAGAATTCTACCTTGACGAGCTGAACCGAGCTGAATTTCCATCCATCTGGGACTACCAATGTGAAGACTCTGAGCTGGCCAACTACTTTGGATGGGATGAAGTGGCCATTAATAACATGTGGGAGTAGATTATTCCTTAGGTATCTTCTTCCAAAGTTCCATTCTGGTATTATACTGACCATCTTCGTATAGCTCATACAATCCCGTCATAGACGTTTGTTCCGTTATCAAGAAGCTGCCCTAGTCAATCACCGTAGATTAGAGGAGTTGTTAATAATGTAGAGTCCTTGTGCACCTCTGAATTTATTACCAACCACCTTCTTCAATCGTCGTTCTGAGCTGAGTTCCTCCAGGGTTCCTCTTAGTCTGCCTACCATTCTCTGCTTCCAAAGTGCGTATTCTCACTGAATCTTCTCATCTGGATGTCTCCGAACCAGGAAACCGTTCTCTTGAATAATGACTACAGACCAAGTGCAAGCTTCTGAAGTTACTCTTCGGTATGCTATTCCCCTACAGTTTTCAGAGAAGTAGGTGTTTGTACTTCTGAAGCGCCTTATACACCGGTCTGAGCCTATTACTAGCTGTTTGGGACTTACACTAGTACTTGTGTCCCTAGTGTTCTCATTCACACTTATTAAGTGCAAAATCACTTAAAATTATGGTTCGGAGGCTGCTTTTTATTAGCAGGCGCTACACCGTGACCACTGTGAAGGTTGTCAAGACTCCTTACTCCAACCCCTTGGACCAACTTCGCACTCTACTCAAATACGACCCTGGGAATCCATCATTGAATTCACCCTTCCCTGAGCTTGACCGACGGTACCACTTCATCCCTTCTATCAATCCCAATCGTGAGAAATTACTCTTGGTTCTTGCTCTTATCCTTCTCGTTCCCAATGAACGATATATCGAGCAGCGGGAAGAACATCACATCCAAGAATACATGTCCCCTGGAGTCATTGAAATTGTGCTGGATTTGGCCCTGGGGGATGTGCACATGACACTGCGAGCGATGCACTCCGTTCTCGATATCCACAAGGACCGCATCACGGTATTGCACACCTCATTCCATGATTATCTCTTTGATCGGGCCCGTTCTGGGATCTTTTTTATTGATTGAGACACTCAAACTAAATGCCTTGCATGGCGGTGGCTACAATCCCTCTCAGCTGAGAAGCTCAAGCGACATGGGTAGGAGATTGTTAGCCTTATATGGCATCCAATGCACATTATCTAACTCCTGATATTTCTTGCAGCTTCCACCAAATTTCGAATCACAGATTCCTAAGCACAGGCTGGATCAGACTTTGCACCAGACTCTCCCAGCCTAGTAGGGAATTGCTGATGAATCTTCAAAATGTGGAGCTTGCCGCTACTTTCCTATGTTTCGGCTTTGGGCACTATGGCATATTCAGAAACTTAGTGTCGTGGTTGCAACAGTTGAATGTATGTCTTCTCGCCAACTTATCTGTCCTGGGCTGCTGCAGCTTATTTGAGCTAATAACAGCCTCGTGACCTGCATCTCACTACCACGATTAAACATTTCACAAAGCGACACAAAAGTTTTCACCTTGAATTGTCAATTGATCTGCATGAGTCAGAAAAACACTGTGCCGTGTTCGACACTCTGGAAAAAAGTATGATTCTTGGAATCACTGGTTATCATGAACTCTGGGATAGCCGCAAAAAGATTCAGGAAAATTCAGAGGGACTTAGTCCGTGCTCGTTGATCACACTTACAGATTGCCGTTGTGGCTTGGACGCAGATGTTGCATTGTCATTCCACTCCCACAAACGTTACGAGGCAGCTTGTCTGTGAGCAGTAAAAAGTCTTGTCTCCAGTTTTTTATCTTACTCCTCAGACGGCGAATTCTTCACGGCGCATGGCATACTCGTGAACTTGGTCAATCCCTCACTTCTCCAGCATTGTGCATTTGGGCCCGAGTTGTTCACTCAATGTCAGATATTATTTCTGGACAATGTTGGATTGTTCTCCAACTACTACTACTACTCCAATCGCTTGTCATACTACAATGACGCTGAGAGTTGTCAAAATGAGCTGTTCAATTGGCTTGAGGTATGTCTGCATACCCACCAGATCATCTCACAAAGTCCAAGGCTGAGATCAGTCTTTCCCTTGCAGACGTGCCCGGAGCATTATGCTAGTGAAAGGGAGGAACTTCAATCCAAAGTCATAGCCATTTTCAAACATGTGAGGTCCCCTTACCCACAGTCATACCATTGTCATTATAGATAGTTACTGTACCTGAATCAACTTGTAATCTTTGCTATTTTGCACGGTCAACTTATGCTTCTTCCTCAGCTTGGGAGTTGGTTTTGTGGACATGTTTATGTCTAGTAGGAGTCTGGTGGTGAGCTTGAGTTGGGAGTTGGCCTTGTTGGCCATCTTCTCCTTTATCTTTTTGTGCCTGGCTTTGGAGAAGGTGTTACTGTCACGATCTCCCCTACTTTCCCCTGTCAAACACCCACATCCACACTGAGCACTAAACCATCAACTTGTCTCATCCTTTTCCCCCCAATGTCTGACTCAACACTGTAGAGCCAGCATGACACCTAGCACAGTGGACTACTACATTACTACTACTACTACTTACCAGGAGAGTAGAGAGAGTTATAGAGGCGAGACATAGAAGCTCAAGCACACAGTAGATTCACATAGAGGACTACCAGTTTATATACATGGGGAATGAATATAACTACCATAAAGAGATATCTAATAGGAATTGTACATATGGAGCATAATGAACAATGGAACAGTATTGAAGTACTGTCCCGCATAATCATACTGTGGGAGAAGTGAACCGGGACTGATTAACATCTATGCCGCGGATTCAACAAACACCATGACTCAAACGGGCTGACTCACTACTCATCCACCACGACTCAGTGGGCCTATTACTTGTCAGATTCTGTGTACTCAAACAATGATTAGCACACAAACGAGGGAACTGAGAGCAAGATGTCAAAGGGAAATGAGATTCAAGAGGGTTCAACTTAGACTAAGATTGCAAACAACAGAATACGTAGTTCACGGTGATTATACATGTCGTGATCTCACGCAAAATATACGTCGCAATAGTCACTTAAAGAGCAAGGAGATGAATAGATTCAAGTAAGCAAAGGATGAGTACTAATGGGATCAAAATATCGAGGTTAAGTTCGACCGTTTTTACTGTACTAACTTATATACTGAGGTCTTAATAGCTACGGGAGATTTACAGCCCACAACCAGTGGTCGTTACTGCCTTCTGTGCAGTATAGCGCCGGTAAACCACTGGTACAAGGCTAGACACTTCGGGTTTCACGGCGGCGCCAGTAGGTATCGGTTATTCCCGGCGCTGTCATGCACAGGTACGGCGGCAAATAGAGTTTGGGCATTGCATGGTCAAGAGTGCAGGGTTGACCCCTCGGAGCTCTCGGACAAGCACAGGAATGGTGGGGAGAGGGCGTCAAGAAATCCCTGACTCTTGTTAGAGAGGAGGGCTTTGTCAAGCTCGAACCAGGCAAAGCACGTGAGAGGTCGAATCACGTGAAGTACGGACATTCGGAAAATTAGGATTGACCCCTGAGGACCCACTTTGTCTAGCACGCAACCTGATGGCCTACCTTTGCACGCCATTATGAGCAGCATTGGAACTTTGGTCGAGCTCCAGGAAGTAAAAGGATGCAATCCAACATGGACGGCAACATCTCACGACGAATTTGCAGTTTCCGACTGGATGAGAGAAGGAGTAGCATGCCTATGTCGGGGCTCATGGATCTGAGTGTGAGGAAGGCTAACATGGCTGTATCGAGGCTCATGAATACATTGGGGAGCTCGGAGACGTCGAAAATGGGAGTATAGTCGCGATAGATGAATGTTTTGGGTTAGACCAACATGGTTTTTTCAGCATGAGATCAGCTCTGAGCGTCGTGAGCATGCATGGGCAACCAGAGTCCTCAGTGTGGGGATGATGGAAAGAAAACAAGGGAGAGTTACTTCAAGGCATAGTATTTAGAGGTATCTAGCTGTCGGACAATTCAATATTGTAGCCAACCTTTCCTCTGACTCGTCAAACTCTCTGAGCCCATGCTAACCATAGCACAATAGAATATTCTCCTTATGCATATGCAAACAACGTGGATCCTGATCCCACTTGGTATGGCTCTTCCCATGTTGATGTTTCAGTTGATTTCTTTGCTCGCAGCTGGGCAGGTATACATCTATGAGATGTAGACAATACTGGAAACCCTTCACTGCTCCAGTATCATTCAAATCTCAAACTCCAGAGTCCAAAGCTGTCGGGCCGAGAATCGTTATCCTGAGGCATGTAGAAAGGGTTGGCATTCTTGTAGAAGCCTGTTGAAAGATTCAGTTTTGCCAGAGATACAGTCATTCATGCTCTTTGTAGAGTCGGGGAATGGCGCGCCTGTGTGCCGTTACGTTTTTTACGGGGTCCCGACTATCCAAGAGTCTTGAACACGGTCAGGTGAGCTCCTCATTCATCGTGTCGTTTGATGCGATCATGACATTACTGTCTGCAACGCATTATCTGTGACTCAGCGGCCTGACTCATAATTCCAGAACCACCCATCCCTGACTCCTTCCCGTTGACTCACATGTATACCTTATGGCTCATTCTGACCCATAACCCAGTATAAAAGACTCACTATGTAAAGTACGATTCCTTAGCTTAACCACTTGGTCAATCCATAGTGAACACAGCAGAACAGACTTGATTGACTTGAGGGGCAACTGTGGTTGCCTTCCTGACAGTTATGCTTTTGGACACCAATGTGACTATTGAGAGAACAATTCTCACCATTGAAAAAAAAGCAACAGTAGCAAACTCATTCCCTTTGATGGGAAAAGTGACCTTCTCACATATGCATTACTCCAGCTCCAAGGTGATCCAGAATTAAAAAGACTATGGGTACAAAGTGGATGAGAGTGGAGGAGGAGTTGTTGAAAATCTATCTGGGAGGGTGTTTGTGGCTATAAGACTTGCAGTAGAGAAGAAGGTTGGAGATCAAGCAATAGGATTACAACAGCAAAATCTATGAATAAATAATGGAACTGTACATTTCTAATTTGGTAGCTAGGCAAAAAGGTGAAACACTGGGACATTGAACAAGCAAGCACGAAGGCAGAGTTAAAGTCGAAAGGAAAAGAATCTGTAAATGAAACACAAGAACAAATCTTCACAACTCGTTCAAGAAGCTCTATGGTATATGCCGTGAACTGGAATAAATTAGACTGCCTTGGTCTAATTCTGTTCTATCTCCACCTCAGGCTTTGGCTCTGTACAATCCCTCAAGGTTGCTGGTCTGTGGATTGGACTGAATATCCACAGCAGCTTGTGGTGTGCTTGTGCCCAGTCCTGTTCTTTGCTGGGATGCTTCCTCAGACAAGTGGATTGACATCATTTGCTGTTGAACACTATCCACAGACTTGCCATATGCAACACGCACAAATATCAAGGTAGGCGCTAGACCCTGCAAAATAACAGAAACAAGATGATTTACAAGATAAGACACAATATACAAAGGCACACACCGACATGAGGATTGTGGCACTGCTGAGACCAATTGGGACTATGCCTTTGGCGTCTGGATCCAGAATGCGATTTACCACTGTAGTGGTAATTGCAGTAGTTGGGTACAACAACCCTGACTCGAGGCTGCAAAGGACAATAAACCACATAAAATTGACAAAGAAAACTAGAGTGCAAGGACCCACTTACATGGCAGCAACAATTCCCTTGTGTCTTGGTTGTAACTGTAGCACTCTTGAGTGCCGTCCCACTTCCCGACTAATCCACCAGATCCTACCTGCTGAGGTCCATAGATTATGGAGTCAGAAGGACAGGTTGAGTTTGGAGCTCACCTGTTAGCAATGACAAAAAGCCATTAAATACTGAGAGGGCTATTGTGTTTCCACCATCAATCTGTGCCCCTTGAATGTAGATGTGTCGCATGGTGGACAGTCTACTCTGAGCAGTGATGACCATCATTGCAGTTGCAAGATATATTCCTGGTTGAACAAACTTTTCATCAACACTGGGATGCAGGCTTGGGTGGTGAGTGAGATTGAAAGTGGATACATACCATTCAGCACAAGTGCAGCCCCCCCGAGGGCATACAATATAAACCTCCTAGATCCCCATAAGATATAGCACCGGTGAATCTGGATTGAAAAGAGAATCAGAACCTTGTATGCAGTGCAAGATATCAAACTCACAAGCATGATATCAGCAAGAATACTTTTGAGATCTGTGTATCAGTAACAAAACAATGCAATGTGGGCTTGGACACACTTCATGAGGGGGTATAGGAGGTCAGTACTAGTTCTGGTCAGAAGGATGGGATCATGAGAGTGCTCAAAGCCAAAGGATACAATCAACACTTACATGCAAAAAGTTTTTCCCAGGTCACCCTGTACTACATACCTTGCAAGAGGTTCAAGGTCTTGCATTTTGGCAGCATCAAACTCAATACTAGCTTGTCGTGTCAAACCATATGCTTCTGAGGTCACATATAGACTTGCACTGGCAAACAGGAGCATTGTGCACACTGGGTATAGTCCTGAACAAGACCTTCGCTGATGGAGGGTGTGCATACAGAGCCCAAAAATGATCATGTACATCCCTGTTTGACAGAGACTTTAACAGTGATTAGGATAAGTTTGTCAACACTCACCATAGATCAGGAACATGAGCTGTGGACTGGACATGTAGGGAAGCTTGTAAATGACACTAGACACAGGATGACTGACTGAGAGTGTGGCACTTGGAAACACAATGACTGTTTGGACTGTGAGGTAGGGTCCCAGGAACTCTTCGAGCTTGTCTTGTCGAGAGGCCATCTCGTTTCCTTAGGGAAGAGGACAGAGAAGGATACTTGGCCCTCCATGAGCCTCAGGTGAAGTCTTTTATCCTCTCTCCTATTGCGTGATCATCTCTATATTGTATATGATGAAGAAACTTGACGTCAATACTGGGATTCTAACTGGAGCTTGAGCGAGGTGAGCCCGCAGCACAATTCCAATCTTTTGATGAACCAATTGAGATGCTCACCACTCTCAATATAGAACAATTGATCCCGAGATAATCTATGAGATGCCTCTAGAGCTGCTAGTTGTGTCACAAAAGGGAGAACTTGGACACGTACTACGACACAGAACGACCATCCTTTTTCGTATCTGAAGCCACTCGACTGAGAAGCTGGAAAGACTGGATGATCCCCCCTCAAGCATGCCAGCAATCGAGTATGTGCTACCTCCCTGCCGAGCCATGGAGTTGTCCAGATCCACCTTATGCACGCAAGTTGGTGTCATAGTCTTTCGATCACGGAAAATAGAACGGAATCACTGTGAAGGCCAGATAGGTCGATTGTCGACCTAATTTGTGTCGTATATCCGCCCACACCTAGTATAGGTTAAAGTTTGAGATTTAGGATGATTTTACGTCTTCCTATTGTGTACTGGCGAATTTCCAGGAATTTTTATCTAGAACTTAGGTTGACAAACAGCCCATGATAGGCTGTCCAAAATTCAAGGAGTTACAGGTAAGTACCACTACCTACTTACTTCAAAAGGGCTATTTAATCAATTATCTAGGTATCTACAGTTTTTGAAGCACAAGTCAGACTTGTGTTTCGAAAAAACAAGTGCCGGGCAGTCGCATTCATGTAGGGCAGCGTGAGAACGACTGTACAGTTCTTCGGGGATCTCCGAGTGGCTTTCGTTGGTGCACACGCGTCCGACTGGCGTCATAA